>JABFFF010000090.1:0-130091 GCA_013623665.1 Fusarium sublunatum
TAACAGAGTCGCGTGTAGAACAACAACAACAACAACAACAACAACAACAACAACAACAACAACAACAACAACAACAACAACAACAACAACAACAACAACAACAACAACAACAACAACAACAACAACATCGCGCTGCAGATGAGAATGTTGGGATGCGGGGAATTCTGAGAACAAATATTTAATACGAAAAACAGCAGAGACAATGGGATATATAAAATGCATGAAATACCCCAGTTGCTGGGCAGCAAACGGCCCGGCATATGATTTCAAGAAACATCAACATTAGACGGATAATATCAGAAGCGGACAGAGAGGCTGCCGAATAGGGCCTGTGGGAGTACTCACGTTTTGGTCTCGACTCTGAAAGATAAAGAAAGGAAGTATGCAGCATCAATGAGCCACTTGATGTGTATGCGTAACATCGAGATCCTGGAGGAGTTCTTAGTGGTATGGACAACCATAGGCTATTTAGAGCAGCACGCGGACATGGACGAAATGTTTTATAAACAAGATGATTCCTAATCCAGTACCCTTACCAAACTTCGAACCTTCTTCATCTGGGCCTGTAAGAAAATGAAGTGTGTTTAAGATGTGTCGTAAATCATGAATTGAATGCCAGAACTAAGCATATATTAAATACTATATTTGTTACTTGAGTCTCGAAAACTCGGTCTAGTGGCCATAAGATTATAGTACAAGATTATTCTTAATGTCTACCCAAGTTTATATTTATGTATAAATGATCTGTTTCAGGGTATGACAGAGAAGAGTTGGGAGAACTCGGCCGAGGTTTGGAATCTCGGGGCCGGAAGCCGGACGGCGGAGCCCCCACTCACCATCCCAGCAGGTCCGGCCCGAATGAGCGCCCCGATTTTGACCGGCCGTTGCTCCGAACCCCAAAGCTAATCTTCGCAACGCGTGAAGGGAACGAAGGATGCTTATTTCATATACATGATTACCAAGTCTCGTGGTGGCAATGGCCTGAAAAGATCAAGAGGGCTATTCGCAAAGTTGTCTCTGGGCTGTTCAATTTCACTATAAGACTACACATGGCTTATCAACGGATAATTCCTCAAGATATTCAAAACCTATCTTCAAAGATCATAAATAAGAAAAGTTGAAAGTTAAGCCACGATCGCGTCCGCCATATCCAACAACAACGCGTGGACCGGTACGCGATATCGCTCCGACCTATATAATCAACCTTTATGGCCTCTCCTCATATGCAGGTTATACATCTCAACCAACTCTAGATGGAACGACTGCACCTCATTGCTAAAGGAAAGAGGGGATATTGCTAGAAGATGGCTTGGCGAGCCCATCCTGAGTTGCGGCACAACTCTTTCCAAAGAGCCGATTGCCTGGGAGAATCGTTTTCAGGCTGTCAACAATACATGATGTTCTATTTAGAAAGCCCCGAATCGAGCGCGAGGGGAGTGATTTCGATAACCATATCATATGTATAAATCCATCAACAAGTCCCTCGTAAAGTCTTGTCTTGTTCATCACCGCACTCGCTTGAATCCCCTTTGTCTGCCCTCTATCCAACAACGCCTTCATCAGAAGTCATGCGTTCCAACGTCCTGCTGGGCCTCGGCCTTATGGCAGTTGACTCTGCCCTTGCAGTTCCCTGCAGGCCAAACCGTCCCTGTCGTGAGTTCTATAGAGTGAACAACGTCTAGCCAAAGAATGACTACTAAACATAACTGAATAGGATCAACTGCCTGGGAAACAGACACCGTATTTGCCACGGCCACTATAGCTAATGCTACAGAGACATCAACCGCTGTTGTGACAGATACTGCTTGGGAAACGGCCACAACTTCCGTCAACGTTACGGCCACAGAGTGGCAGACCGAGTTCGACTCTGTTCTGTTGACCGTGCTCGAAACAGATGTAGAGACTCAGTTCGTTACCGCCACGGCCTCTGAGAACATCACTCAGACAGCCTGGGTGACTGAGCTAGCTTTCGCAACTGAGGTTGCCTCTGTCACTGACACCCAGACTTCATGGGTCACCAACACAACCTCCATGACAGACACTCAGACAGCGTTCATCACAGAACTAGCCTTTGCTACAGAGACGGTAGCCGTTACCAGCACAGAGCTTACCAACGCCACCGTTTCTGTGACAGATACGCAGACTGTCTTCGTGACAGAGACAGAGACTGCACTCACTACAGAGACAGTAGGCATTACCAGCACGGATTTCACCAACGTCACTGTATCTACCACGGAGACACAGACTTCTTTCGTGACCGATACAGCCTTTACTGTAGTGACTGTCTCTACCATCGAAACCCAGACTGTCAATGTCACTGAAACCGTCACATCGACTGCTACAGAGACTGAGACAGCCTTCGAGACTGCGTTTGTTACGGATACGGCGACTGTCACCAACACATCACTCGTTACTGAAACCGTATCTACTACTGGTACTACATTCGTTACTCAAACGGCCCTCGTTACTGACACCGTTTCCGTCACCGAGACTGCCTTTGATACTGAGACGGTCTCTACAACTGAGGTTGCCTTTGTCACCTCTGTTGAAGTTACTTCTGTCACTGAGGTTGCAACTTCTACAGATGTCGTCACATCTACAGAAGTTGTCACCGGCTCAACAGTCGTCACTTCCGTCGACCTGTCTTCCTCCACAGTCGTTGAAACTCTCACGAGTGAGCTCACGGTTACTTCTGTTGTTGTGGCCTCTACCACGGAGACTGCCTTAACCACAGAGGCCACTACTGACGTCGAGCTAACCACTGCTACCGAGTCTACCACCGTCACTTCTGTTGTCCTGGATGCTGTCACTTCAACTGAGATCTCCTCGGGCACCACTCTCGAGACTGTGACTCTGTCTACTACAGAGACTACTGTCGCGATAGAGCTGACTACCGCTACAACTACTACAGGAGTCTGCAGCACCAGTAATGTTGCTACCCCCGAGCCTGCGCCGCCCACCACCTTCAACATTCTTGGAGGTAGCGGTACCGTATCAGGCGAGACCCTCCAGGGAGCTGATGGACTAGAGAACGTCCAGTTCGACCCCAACGCAGCCGTCCCTGGCAATGCGCCAATTGCCTTCACTCTTGCGGGTGACGGTCGTCTCCAGATCGGCACCAGCAACTATCTCTGTGCCGACTTCACCAACAACAACGGCGATCTCGGTATCCCCGCTCCTCTCATCACTTGCACAGCCGCAGGCCCCGGTGCCGGCCAGCCTAGCAACTATCTCACTTGCACGCAGACCGGTGGAGTTCTCAGCTGTGGTGTCTCGGCCAACGCTTGCAGTGCAGGAACATGCGAGTCTACAGCCACTCTCCTGGATCAGTTCTTTGTCCAGCCTTCGGGCAATGGAGATGGTGTCTTTAACGCATTTATCTCCACTGGTACACCCGCCGGGTATGAGGCCGTTTCCTTTGTGGCTAGCTAATGATTCTTATCTTGGTTCATGAGGGCCTAGCAAGACCAGGACTATGGTGTTGGTGGAGTTTGGCAGATTCAAGGATATTATATTTCATCTAAAAGGATAGAAGAATGGAGATTTCTTTGCCCAATCCTCATCTATACATGATGCCTCGTGATGTTGATGTATGAGTGAATATCAGCTAAGTAATGCTTTGATCGACTGCGTGGCCTTCATAACACATAGATGATTATTGGATCTGTCGGGCTATGAAACACGTGAAATCTTACAATGTATAGTTACTTACTAAGCGATGCTGGTCCTGTCTTGAACGAGCATATTCAAGACACCTGTAAGAGATCAGCCTCTTGCACCCCGACGCTTTCAATGAACCGTTGATATAGGGCGGCTATGGGATCTCGTTTATAAAAGAAACTATCACTTTGACCATTAATCCCACTACATTGGGAATCTACACTCGTTATGCAATGTATTAGTGTCATGTTGGTCGTACTACAACAATCTAGATCGTGTAACCTGACAGCGAAACAAATGCAGCACATGAACGATTAGCTCTTTAGAGTATCACCCGATAGCAAAACAAAACAACTTGGCTGAAATCTGCATAGCCCCCCGAGACCGGTCTGAAGGCAGGTGATGGCGAAATCAAAGACAATGTGGTCATACAACTTTAACACAGATAACGGGAAAGAAGCCACAAAGCGAAGGATTTTGACATAATCTCCATTGCAAAAGGTGAAGTAATACAATTATACTAACGCCCAGATCCGACTTCATCATGGTTAATTACCTATGACATATGTTTTGAAGGATAGCTCCCTATGCTGAGTCTTTTTCATGACTCTATGAATGTCGATCAGCTTTTGATGTTGTGCTGAACTTGGCATCTCTCCTAACCTTGATTACTTTGGCTTCATTACATATCTGAGTGATAGACTCGAGATCGAAACAATGCTGCATGTCTCAGTCTTGGCAAACAAAGCCTCATTGTTACTTTCGGCCGGGGCTTTACCAGTTTCTAGACAAGCTGAAACAAAGTATACGGTCAGTTCTATTATTCTGTCTGTACACTTGCTGCGAGATCCATATGCTTGGTGCATAACTAAAGTGACACAGCCTGTTTCCCGGGGTTCGATTATGGCTGCGGACGTCTTTCCGCGGTGGGATTAGTGATATTACGTTCTTAATTATGTGATTTAGATGGCATGCTCCTTCTTTTTCTCGCGTACTAGCCGAACGTAACTCTGAGCATGCCTACTCTGGCAAGTCATTTTGTACTCGCCTGTTATCTAGTGGCTGTTTGCTTAAGAAAGAAACTTCCCGAACAAGGCAACCTCAGCTTAGGCAAAGATGTATTGGCCGCAATATATCTAAAGGTCGTGCTACTGCATATACATACACACAATATGGACATTGACAAGGTCAACTGCATCATTGTGGCGTCTCCCCGTCGAGTCCTTGTGATATGGCACCTTCATGTGCCTTCCCGTCAAAATTATGTATAACATGCTGTCGAATGAGATCCGCAAACATGATCTCTTTCGTGGGGGTAGAGAATATCACGGGATGCTCATTGTTATCAACTACCGTTCTTGACACACATATATATATCATGGCGTATATCGGTAAGAACAAAGTAGCAGAATTTGACCAAGTCGTACAGAATGACCATGATCAACTCTAATGCTTGCGCCGCCGTTGTGATATTTATCTTCAACAGTCAAGCAAGATTGTTCCGCCTGAGACAAGGCTTGCAGGAGCTTGCATTATACATGCTCATACTTAATTATCATAACCCGATAAAGCATTGATATGCAGTCGGTGACCACTTGGTGGGTAAGAGAAGGCATGCTTCCGTTTAACGTAGCTGTTTTGCACCGAAGGGAATATTATTTAACCCCTCGAGTTGGGCTTACAGCTGGGTACAGCGAAAGAAAACCCCATAAATTTTGAGAAACTCCTTACTTGAAGTGAATCACGAACTACCTTCTTACACCCTTTCCAAGTGCTTCATGACGGGAGTCCTGTAGGGGAGGCCGATGCTTCTGTCTCCAGCAAGAGGGGTTCAGCCAGGCCTTCAATTGCCCCCCTTACCAGATATTTTTACCGTAGGGAGATGAACCTGGCAGCAATGTAGAATCTTCCCGTAAGAATAAAACACCCTTATACAAGTGAGGATATGTCAATACCTTTAGTCAACCCTCCACATAACGATAACATTCTTATGATGACAAACACGCTCGCCTTTGGTGGCCTTTGCAGGATGGATCTAGAGCGTATTAACCATTGCGTACACATTCACGGTAACTTCAGTACTCGACATTAGCATAATAGATCAGACCTGCCTATTTTTGCAAATTGTGTAATCATAAGCCTGCGTTGTTGACGACATTGTAGTATTTCCCTGGATACCATGGTAGGGCTGAGTCATTGATCCACGAGCCGTTCTTATGGTCTAGACATTGTTCCTGCGGTTGTTCTGCATTACTACGTTTCATAGAGACCAAATTTAATTCCCCGGCCTGTTTCATGCGCAGCTGTGTCAGATTTCTTCTTGTCCTCAGCCTGGATGTGATGCTACGACACTAGGTACGTTGTCGATCTCACTCGGAAGCAATTCCAAGAGAGGCAACAAGGCCTCGATCGTGTCAGATGGGGCTGCTTCGTGTAAGCATCGGCCATTGTGATGCGGAGTGTATTTCCTCGGTTAACACATACTATGGAACGCTGACCCCATGTAAGCCGGCATTTGAAATGGCTGAAAGTCCTACATCTTTCATTGTTTCTGGCTGTTGGGTGAACTTCAATATGGCGTGTAAGTGTGAGAGTGAAGCTGAAAATTGATTCGTGTAGTTAGTCATGGTATTCATCCAATCACTGTCGTTATCATCATAGATTGTTAATTTAGCCACCCTCCATCTTGTCGACAGGAACTCGATCTAGCGCAGTATCATTCCCGGCACTTAGGTTGTGTCTTTTAGGATCTTGAGAAGATGCCCGGATTCCCCGATAGAGTTCGGCATTGGCCTGGCAATCGTTGATATTCTCGCGGCATCGGGATATGTCCTCTTGTGTGAGTGAGATCCTGTTTTTGACTACTTATCGTATATTTGAACAGGTGCAACCCATGAAAGGCTTCATCGTCAAGTTACCATCCTGGCTGTAGGGCAATGAGGACCTTACAGAGCCTTGAACTTGGTTGTTTAAAACTTGAAATCTGGATATCCTAGTGCAAAACGTATGTTTATCCAAAACATTGCTTGTCCAGGGAAACTTCGAGAAGCTCAGAATATGCTAGTGCTGTCAGAATCAGCCTCATGGGTTCGGTTTATGGCTGTTGATCAATATGCAAGGATCCAGCGGTCGGATCAATGTGGCATGCATAGAATTGGGGAAAGAGAGAAATGAGGGGAGCCGTGAAGTTATCTGACCAAGTCTTCCTGCTTTTTCAGGAGCTCGGCATTCGGCTCTTGGTAGGGTGACTGGGTGAATACGAGGCTCGATTGACTCTCTTCCAGGTGCACTCCTTGCAGTTGTTAAGATTTGGATATGCCCGATGTGGTGCTCTGGAGTAGAGTTTCTTTGGAAGCAAGCCTTGGATGCGCTGTGACACTTCAGAATTCTGGATATGGCTGTATTGGCACTCGCGAGCACCGCCTCGTATGTCCCTGTTGCGGACCAATGTCAGACAGATGGTCTCACCATCTCATGTCCTCGGTGAGTCAGCTTTGGTATCTTTGATATCATGCTTATTGATGCTGTTCACGGTCGCATCATTCCGATATTACGCCCCCGGTACGCGGCTCTGTCATACCACGCTACCTGCAGTTCCGACTGGCCCAACCCTGGGAATATTATCGAATGATAGGCAGCAGTTCAGCCTTGCCTGTACTTGTGCAATATGTATTACTGAAATGTTTTCCTCCAACTTGGCCCGTTGTTGTTTTGGGATAGAGGTAGACGCTGTGCCCAAAACTTGATGTCAAGTGCGACTTTAGGAGATAGCTTACATACAGTAACATTATGTCGAACGTGCAGAAACCTCCTTGTGTTCTATATGTGTGCTGATACCCACAATCCCCCTAAAAGATCGATGATAACAAGTCTTGGAGTTGATATTCCAGTTCAGTTGATGTATAATAGAACGCACTGTCGCTGGGGCAAGTTCCAACTCAGCGCCTGAGTAATAATGGGAGTGAATGAAGTAAACTAAGCGTTGCAATATACTGCACGGATGTTTTAAGGGCCCGTCAACAGATGCATGAAGCCAAATTCGGTACCATAAGAGCGTGTGAAACCTCTGCCAGCGGTGCATTCTTCTGCTTTTTGGGGGTCGTGGGGGGTTATATATGCGCCACAAGACTTCGTAGGTAGGCTTTCTTCGTGTATGCAAAAGCAAATGGCCGTGGCCGAATAAAAGAGAGCTTCGGTTCTCGCTAAGGTCTAACGTTGGCTAAAGTATGGCCTTTGGATGCAATAAGAACCAAGAACCAAGATTTGGGTTAGGAGTACAAATTTTAATGCAACACAAAAGCTTGAGATCCTGGGTACTTGTGTAATCCGAAAAGGAAACAGCGCTTCAGCTGATTACCAAGGATCGTACTTTCCTTGCCCTGTTGTTGGAAGTTGATTGCAGCTAACAGCAAGGCAGGAAGGAGTGTTGAGTCCGGTAAGTACTCGGGCTTTACCACCCCACACACTGCTAGATCTCTCGGTACCTGCACTTGTCATCCTTCGATAACATTCTTATCCCATTCATGAACCATTTCTACGAAGCTTCGATCCCAATCTCATGCAGGACATCTCCGTTCCGCCGGCGGAACGGCTTCCCCGAGCGATGGAGGGGCTCTTGAAAGGCAGCGATAGCAAGAACGAGACGGAGACCTATAGGAGCCACAGCTATGACGAGCTGTACGACTCTGGCTTTATCGACTAAGCTCACATGGATCTGTTCACTGGCACCCAGGCAGCTGACAGTATGATTGTTCTGTTCACTGTTATGCCGGCGAACAAGCCACTGTCTTGCCGTGGGGGAGACAACACCTCCATGGGATCTGGAAAGGCAAGTTGTTCCTCAATCATCGCTTTCATTGGTTTGTTTCTAAGATAAACTCTGACGTAATGGCGTCCGTCGTGATAGACGGATTCTGTGCTTCTGGCGGCTCGTTTTCCCCTCTCTTGGACCTTGTCCAATGACTGGTTATGCCTAGGCTCTGCTCATTCTGCTCTATACTTCGAGATTTTATTGAAGACTGGAAGATCCCCAGGAAATTTCGTTTTTCTCAATACCAACTGAGACCAAAATGTGGAACAATCAAAGTAAAGAGGTTCGTTGGACACACTTCTGGCTTTATCAATAATAATCTGGACAACTAACGTCTGTCAAACAGCCGCAAATGTGGTCAACACACGATTTGGCTTGTGCACACTGTCGAGCACGAAAGATCCGGTGCGGAAGGGAGCGACCGCAATGCGAAAGTTGCAAACGAGACGGCGTCGAGTGCCGATATTCGTCTCCCGGAAAACGAATCAACCATGTCAAACTGCTGTGAGTCCTACTGCGCCATTTGTCCCCCATGGATGGAACACAAGGGCTCACAAACTCTTGTATGTTTTAGATGCCAGAACTTCGAGACGTTGGAGGACCAGTTGAGCAGTATTCAAAGTGATCTTTCAGATTTAACTTCACTTGTCAAGAGGGGAAATACCACCAAGCCTATATCCGTCCCCGCTGAAGATTGCGTTCCGGAAGACCCTGTCAAGACACATTCAACGGCAATCTCTCATACAAACGGTCACATTGTGAGAAGTACACCTCAATTAATTGATCGCTATCATGGACCATCGTCTCTCTACGCGCTCTGCAAAGCTTTTCACGACGATCCTATGCTCGGAGTCTCCAATAACGATCGCACTTCTCATGAACATGTTTCTCTGCGCATAATGCTTCAGGAACTGCTCAATGAAGCAAGCAATGAACCTCACCCTGATATGCCCTCGAGCCATGTCAGCATCTTTCTACCGCCTCGACAATTTCTCAAACTTTTCGTTGGTCAATTTTTCAAGAACGTCGATTACGCCACCGACATTTTCGTGCCGTCTAACATCCAGCCCCATATCGATCGAATATATTGCCAGCCTTTAGGACATTGTGACGAAGGTTGGGCTGTTTGCTTTAATGTCATTTACCTCCTTGGTATTAGGAAAGAACACAGAAGTCAGGGCGACAGTCACTTTTCTCAATTATTGCTCCAAACATTGAGAATGACTGTCAACAACCCTCGTGTATTTCTGACTCCAAGGCTTGCTAACGTCCAAGCGCTTGCTCTACTGGTACTATAGCACACGTCTTCTTTTCTTCAAGTTCATACTGACTTCTGTACTATAGAGTTATGCTGCCGAGCAGTACAGTACGACGTCCTTTTCACAGCTCATCTTCGCCCAAGCCTGTCTGTTGGCCCGCACGATGGGTCTTCACCAAAGCTATGCATCTTCCAGTGGTCTCTCTCCCGACGACATACTAGAGAGGAACAAGGTCTTTCGATCTTTATACATCAGGGATAAGAATACTGCGATTCTCCAAGGCTCCACAGCCTGGTTATCACGTTACGATTCCGGCGTTCATCTATCATCTGATGAGGCTAAGACCGAAGCACCTGGCATACGGGCACGCATAGAACTAGCAATTATTCAGGATGATATCTACGAGATTGCTCATACTTCCTGTGTCTCGAGTCTGCACTCTTCGTCACAGAGCCAATCACTTTCGCAGCTGCAGCAGAAACTGGAGAAGTGGGCTTCAACCTACCAAATCATAGAGAAGCCGCCAACATCCTCCGAGTCAGCTTCTATCATGCTGTCATTCCTTGCCACAAGGCTCTTTATGCTTGAAGGCAGAGAAGACTGGAAATCCTTGCAGCAAACCCTAAAGGATGCAAAGGCGTGTTGCCTTGTCTTCTTACTGGCCACGGCAGCCAAGCCAAATTTGCATCTCTCTGAAGCATTGGACCGGATACTAGCTGACCATAAACCTGTCGACTCTGAAGACAATAATAAGTCCACCAAGGATTGCGATAGGTACTCAGGAAAGCAAGTCATACCATCTGAAAAAGATGAAATCATGGCTTCAGTGCTTTCAAGGTTGGCTGCAACCTTCCCACTAGCGGCCGCGTTCATAATAGCCAAGAACATATTACTGCAGCCAATGGCGGAGCCGGACGACACCCCTGGTCAGCCAGAAGAGGAAATATCACTTCTAGAAGCCCTGCGTGATCAACTCACGTCGGCTGCCGACCAAGCACATATCGACAATCCAGCTTCAAATTCCAGTCGGATCTTGGATCTCCTAGTCCGTATTGTGCGCCAGAAACGATCTCCTGAAGCAGTCACCACATCGTCCATGGCTTTTCATGAGTTATCTAGTCTTCAGTCAACAAGGTCATCCAGCTCTCTGAGGGGGAGCGTAGTAAGCTCTTTCAGAGATACGCCTCCAGGTCCCGAGAACCATTCAACAGTCAGTTCGATAAGCGAGACTGTTGCGACCTCTTCGATGCTATTACCATTCATCCAGCCATTAGAATCCCCAACTGGCTGCTCACCATGGTTTGGCAGCGCAAATCAGAATGTTGGGGCGAGCAATGCACCAGTCCTTTTTTGGCCTGAGCAATACAAGCGACAGTCTGAGGAAATGGAACATTTGATTAAGAGACCACGATTATCCTACCACGACAAATTGTTAGATGCCACAACAGGTTTCGCTGATCACGGCTCACGACTCGAAGACTCATTATTTACATTTGACTTCCTTAACACAGGGAGTGACATTCCTGTTTTTGACATGGAGGATTAGCAGGTTTCTTTACTCCTACTTGATTCTATGTGAAGGACTGACAGGTTGGCGTTTGCATTTTGCGTATCAGGTTTGGTTCATTTTTCCCACATTCAATCTCCTGAGTACATATTGAAGATTGAAGTACAGTCTATTCTGTTAGAGCAGGAACAATCAACAGTCCAAACATACAATGCCTTTCAGGTGTCTCATTCTGTCACATGCATCTCCACCTACTAAAATCCCGAAAGGTCGATCCTTGGGCTACGATGTCTTCACAGAAGTGTAACTATGGTTTACACACCCTTCAATGTGGCACGGCTCATTGAATTCAACCTATATCCAGTCCTTCACTACCAAGAGTTGAATACATGAAGCCACAAAACGCCGCTGAGATCATAGAGTAAGCGATAGCTGCCTTCACTCACTCTTCTAACTGCCAAGGTAGTCTTCAAGGTCGTTGATGTTGTATTAGACTGTGTTACTCCTGTTGTAGTTTCTGGCACCCTACTCCAAGACAGCCCTCGCTTATACCCGCATGTATTGACAACATGCAAAGTTGGCACTCGGGCATTTGTTAGCCAGCCCCTACTGATACTGATACATGAGGTAATGGCAGCTCAGGAAGCTGTTAAAAACCTAGAGGCTACGGTATAGGCCCTAGCCGGCGTCAAGATAATTAGCGAGAATTACGTATGCTGGGTTTATTGAACTTCAAGCTCGTGACATTGGGAGATTCAAACATAAGTCCTTACAAACCTAGTGCTGTGAACATTCTCCAGTCTGAGAACTTGCCTCAACATTACCACACTCGTCCTTTGTCCCACCAAACATAATTACAAGACTGCAGCAATGCAAAGCTGCACCGTTGAGTGTGACAGCAGACGGTGAGAATAAGGCCTACAGGTTTCGTAACACCGCATTTACGATAATGTCGTCTGCTATCCAACGTCATTGGTATTTTTTTGTCTATGGATAAGTACTCTCTATGCTCTTTCTTGTGTACATTGTAATCGCTGTCGTTCGCCCTTTCAACTGCTTTGGCTATCCGCAAATGGCTCGGTATGCTTCTTCCGTTGCAACAGACAGTGTCGCCCCCATTTCCTCTTGAACTCGTCCGGAATGAAGGATAGATCAGGGACCCATAACGTCCTCGCGAGCAAGTGTGTCTTTGCTGCATCGAGGAAGGGTTCACACTTGACAACTTCCCAATTCTTCTCATCAGCAATGTAATCAGGCTCGTTTGGCGGTAGGGGGTCGTCCCTCTCGGGATATTGAGTGTCGACCAAGAATGAGCATGCGGAAAGTTCGGTGTACTTGCCCAAGTCCTCCTCGTTCTGATCGTTCATGCCGGATGTAGGGAGCCAAGTGCCACTCCAGAAACCAAAGCCAGTCTCAGCTTCGGCGAATTCGCCAGGTAGGAGGCCTCTAAATTCGGAGCGGACAAACTTGGCATGCATATCCCTGGGCAGAAAGTAGGATGAGGGGAAGCGATACCACTCTTTGCCAAAGCAGACAGTATCCTCCTCTCGACCAATAGGTGCTTTGCCATCTGTAGCCTCCCAAAGGGGAGAGTAAATCTTCATAGGCCCAGAATAAGCAGACCAAATTCCATACACTCGGAACAGAGCAATGTCAATTGACAAGATCAATGCGACGGTAACAAGGATGAGTTTCAACTTGGCAGGGACCTTCCCAACCAGCGTCTTGGGGTTAGAGTTGCCCAGAGCAGTCAGAACCATGTGGAGGGAAATGGCTGCGTTAAGAGCAAGGAAGGGATAGGCCGGATACATGAACCTCTCCTCTTTATGTGGCTGCGAGCTGAAGATGGCAAGCCACATGTAGAAGGGGGAGAGAAAGACAATCGTTCTGAGACCGGTCTGAAATCCCTGTCCGGACGGGGAAATGATCTTTTGGAGGAGGAAGAAAGGCAGCGAGGCGAGGGCGAGAATGAACCAGACGTTGAAGTTGAGTGTCAGGTTCTTGAAGTAGAATGTCCAAGGCTCAGTTCCATATAGCTCCGGGCCAGAATTTGACGAGAAGATGTTGTACTTTACAATGTTCCATGTCACAGAAACCGCCTTTTTGTAGAAAAAGAGGTTTACAAAGTAGTCACCAGCCTAAGCAGATTAGATGATGAGTTTGATAAGGGACTGAAGACTAGACTTACAAGAAGTAGACCCGCCGACACTACACCTCGACCGATGCGAACGAATGCCTCCCACAATGCAGTCTTGTCGCCAAAGATTAGTAGAACGAGTTCCTCAAGCATGAATGGCGCACAAAGAGCAGAAGCAAAGGGCCATCCAAGGATTCCAGCGGCAGCGAACCAGAACATGCCCTGAGAAGTCTTGAGACCACCACGCCAGTTCATGAAAGCTGCAGCACCCAACATTACTAGGTACATGGCAAAACTAGAAGGGAGAAAAGCTATGCTGGCGTGGAAGTTTCCAGGACTCGCGATAGTGGCAATCAGAAAGAAGAGACCAATTCGACTGTTGAGAGTGGTGCTCGTGACCATGAATAGGATTGTCTGGCAGAGGGCGCAGACAAAGGCCAGTCCGTAGCGGATAAAGTAGAATTCGGCTATCTGAATAGTCCAGCGTCAATTGACTTATTCTGTTCTTCATACGCTATTGTTCTCACCTTGCTCGTGTGGGGAAATAGCCGGCGCACGTTGCCGACGATGGCGTGGAAGGCGATGTAAAGCCAGCTCCGGATAGCATAGTCAGGCGAATACTCCCACGTCTGGAGACCGTAGCCATGAGATATGTAGTGAGTCGGTTCCCAATAGTTGAACGTTTCATCGCAGTCTTGAATTGGAGCGAAATAGGCGGAAACGAGGGCGGCAGCGAGAAACCAGTAGAAGGCAGAGATGGGCTGCATAGAGTATGCGCTGGGAGCTCTAGATCAGATAGCTGGTGGTTAGCAAAGCTCTAGATTTTAGGGACTTTCAAATAAAAATTACTTTTTCTTTGCATGACTTGCTTCGGGATGCACAAACTGCCGCTGCTGCGGCTGCTGTGCTCTGCTGGGAGGAGGCATTGTGAGTTGATGATAGTTTACAAGGTGAGGAATGCTCTCGCTGTCGTCATGGTGGGAGGATTTAGAGCTTCTGTCAACTGTTGGGGAGAGACCCTGTTTAATTTGCCGAGGCTAGTGAGGCTCACCGAAGGTGAAGTGCAGGATAAAGTGTCGGGTGGGGCGATAAGCTAGCGCCGGGGAAGGGACCCACTCCTTATCGCTCACCTTGCATCTTCCATATTTTTTTCTTTCATGGAGCGCTAAGGGTCCTTCTAAGAGCAAAGTCACGGCGCTCAATTTTCAACTCAAATTTTGCGCCAGCCGTCGCATTTCAATTTGATTATCGACTTTCCCCTCTTAACATTATCTCGATCTTTCTTCTCTCTTTTATCTACCAGGCGCTTATAGTATATTTCTACGGGACGAAATATAACGAAACGCCTGCACTACAACTACAACATGTCGGGTTTCCAGATCCCAGGCCTCGGCCAGGCCAAACCAAACGAGACCCTGCCGCCTCTCCCTGCCGATGTTCTTGCTGCAGCTTCCAGTGTTCAAGACACAGAGATGACGGCTCCAGCTTCTCAGGATACCAGCAACCAGGCATCAGCGCCCGCGACAGCAGAACCAAAGCCCGACGAGCCTCAAGCGGCGCCGGCAGCAGACTCCAATGCAATGGCAATTGACCAACCCGAAAGCCCTCCCTCCCTTACAGGCGCCCTCGAAGCTGCTCTTGGGGGGTTAAATCCTGCCAGCACTTCGCAGCCAGCACCTACAGCGAACACCGAAAACGTACCTCTTCAGAACGATCAGGGCGACAACCCAGAGTGGGAAGTCGATTCATCCCCCTACGAATCGTCTTCCGAGTCGAGCAGCTCAGATTCCTCCGATGAAGACTCTGACAACGAGGGTTATGAACTATTGGGCGTGGAGGAGACTGCGCGCCTGCTGATGCAGGCTGAGGGTGGTTCTGACGACGAGGGTGATCGTGGAGCTAAGGGCACTGGCGCCACCCAAGTCCGGACGAAGAACGAAATGGCCGAAGAAGTGGTTCCTAAACCCGACGTTACAATCACCCCCGAGATGAAGATTGAGGAGCTGGGCTCTATTGAACACATTGTGGAGAACATCATGCTTGTCAAGGCTATCACTCCTGGAGAGTACCAAGTCCTTGATACAGGATCTGTGCTCTGCACAGCTGAGCGAGTTGTCATCGGTGCTGTGGCAGAAACCATAGGCAAGGTCCTACAACCTATGTACACTGTCCGTTTTACCACAGACCAGGATATCAAGGACCTAGGTTTGGAGGTTGGACAAAAGGTGTTTTACCCCGTCGACCACGCATCTTATGTCTTCACCGAGCCATTGAAGAACATGAAGGGTTCAGACGCCAGTAACCTCCACGACGAGGAAGTCGGCGATGACGAAATGGAGTTCTCTGACGACGAAAAGGAGGCCGAGTACAAGCGCGCAATGAAGCAGAAGAAGAAGGACAAGTGGAAGAAGGATCCCGCCAAGGGAGGCAAGGAGCCTCACCCACTGCGACAGGAATCACGACCAGATGGCGGCCTGAACTATGACGATGACGAGGATGGCCCGTATAAGCCCCTTGCGCGACCACTAGACTACGGAAGCGGCCCTTCTACGACCGAGACATACGAGCCCCCATCAGGCATGAATTTCCATCAACGAGGGCGCCGTGGAGACTTCAGGGGCCGCGGAGGACGTGGACGAGGCTCTGCCCGTGGCGGACGGGGAGGCTTTAACCAGCCCAGGGACGGCTACTCATTACCTCCCCAAGGAGCTCCTCAACCGAACCAACAAAACGCTCCTCCGGCTCAATGGGGCGGCGCTCAACCTCCGGCCCAAGGCGCAGCACCAACAGCCCCCAACTTTGGCTTCCAGTTCCCTGGCTGGCCTCAACCGCCTGTGCAGGCGAATAACGGTGCTGGCAACACTTCAGCTGTTCCTCCGCCGCCGCCTGGATGGCCAAATGCCCAAGGACAGCAGGGTGCGAACGGCGGCGCCTTTGTCAACCCTGCTTTCTTTGCTGCGTTGATGTCTACTATGCAAGCACAGCAGAATGGCCAGTCACCATGGGGGCAGCAGCAGCCTCCCAACAATGGCAACGGAGGCCAGGGCCAGTAGCAAACGATTTAAAACTCATATATTGTGTTTAATAAAGCATCATTGGCGCCGGGGTATGTTTACTAGGTATAGACAAAAGGATAAGTTGCTCAATTTCAAAATTCATGGCATGATACCCGACAGTATTATGTGTGACGATTACTGTGTCAATTCGTTTCAGATGTTTGTGAGCAGTCTTGCTTTAATCATGATGTGTGTATTCTCGTATCAATTCCATCGCTTATGGTAGATATTCAACATAAATAATCCGTAAAGGTGCTCTACTGTCTAAAACCGTCATATTGGTGTCTTCGTGGTGATATTAACCATCTAAAGGTCGCTCCACTTCTCCGACTTGTCAGAGAAGTCGTAGAAGCCCAGCTCATACACAAGACCAAGTGTCATGCGGGCATGCTCCAGCATATGGTCGAAAGACAAGTACTTGATGTTGTCATCAGTGCTGTGGATATGAGGGTCTGAGTACTCGAAAGCAGACTCAATAACGAAAGCCGAAGGGTAGCCAGCCTTGGAAGCGGAAGCATGGTCGGAGCAGGCATAACCACACTTAGTCTCGACCCAGGGAATGTTGCAGTACTGGAAACGAGGGTTAGCATGGACATCCACAAGGGGACATCTGGTATAAACTTACCTCCTCGACAACAGTCTTGATAAACTTGGTCAATCCAGAGTCGACGTAGTCAGTGATGACACCGACGCTCTCGGGCTGACCGGCATCGAGGGTCTTCTGGACATAGCCAGTCATGTCCTGCTGAAGCATAGCCTTGACATCACGGCCATTCTCCTCGTACGACTTGAAGATGGCCTGGCTTCCGAGAAGGCCACCCTCTTCGGCAGAGTACCAGTGGAACTCAATAGTGTTGGGAGCCTTGCCCTCAACAACATCTTTGGAGTTCAAGAGAGCACGGAACACCTCCATGATAGTGACTGTGCCGCTGCCATCGTCATCAGCGCCAGGAGCGGCAAGGATGGAAGGCAGGAAGAGGTTGATAGAATCCTGATGGGCACCGATAACAACAGTGCTGTTACTCTGACCAGGAATAGTTGCGATAACGGAATGCTGTCGCCAAGTGTGTGGAAAACTCTCAGCAAAGACAGTCTTCTCAGCGCCAGCATCCTTGATGATCTGGTTCACCTTCTCGAGGACCCAGTCGGAGGATTGAAGGCCGTAATCGGACTTGAAGTATCGGGTGTGGAAGCTGGTTAACTTCTCGAGGTTGGCCTTCATGTTGTCCTTCTCAAGGTTCTTGGTGAGTTTGGCGACATCGTCTTGCTTGACACACTTCTTGGGGAATGTAACGGTGCTCTGCGTGTTGATGGAACCGAGAGAGGGCGTGTCGGTGATGTCCATGAAGTTCTGGCCATTCTACAATTTAATTAGTAAACCGGCTTATGCGGAGCTAAGCGTGATAATATGGGACTTACACGGCGCATCTCCCACTTCTCCTCCTCAGTCACCCATTGTGTCTTGCCAGGAGCAGTCTCAACGAGATAGAGCTCATCAGGTTGGAGAATGACGTTGTCGGCCTCAGCGGTCTCGATGTAGCGGGCAGAGATGGCAGGCAGGCAAGTTGCCAGAAGAGAAGCTTTCGAGAATTTCATTCTGATGTTTGTCTGTACAAAAGGTATAGGTAGTAATGAGATGATGAATGGAAGAGGTTGAGTCAAAGACGCGTGGATTTGCCTGGAGCGATAAGATGCGAGGCAGGTACCATGACGATCACGTAAGGCAGGTACTTGCCGTTTTAGGTTCGGAGCGGTCATGGCTTGGTCGTGTGATGGCGCCCGGAAGCTGCGATGTGGAGACCCGGTTGCCATGTACCTGCTTCCCGCCTTACTCTATCGGGCAATATCCCAAGAAGCTCAAGCAAGCCCGCATTCAGTACCACAGTTCTATGCTTGGTAATGGGCTAACAGTACATTTCGACTATACTTCATGAAACATATTAGGTTATCTTTTATCTTTTGTCTTCAAATCTTCATCTTGTTTACATCATCCTTGCATATCCTCATTGCCTAGGAAGATCGTGGGGGTGCTAAGTTGCGTTAGTCATTAGTCGCCAACACCATGCTTAGCATCATGAGACTTTTTGATATAGCTCATAACATATCTAACCATTAACTTGAGTCTGAACTCTTCTTTAATGTGAAAACTCTCTCGTAGGTACCTTTCTATACTTTAAGTAGGTACGTATAACAAAGCAGTAGACTCTATCAATACAGATAGCTCGAGCTTTGCTTATACCCATCCTACAGAGCGCCATGATGGCAGTACGATACCAGTGTGCAGAATCGATAACAGCGCTTCTAGTTCATACTTTGTCTGATAATTACTCTTAAGAAATAAAATTTATAGTCACGGCTTTATATACCAAGAGTATCATAAATATTTGAAGAAGGCACTGCATTTGGACAGTCTTCGAATTATGCGACGACTATTAACACTTCACTCTATACTTCTTACATGACACAACGCCCCAATAGGTCAGTGTTATCTTCAGAAATTCTCATGCCTATCCATAGCTCGGCTTGTTGGCATATTGTTTTCGTTAATACTTTGACTATATTTGTGGCTTTGTGGCTTTGTGCCTTTTGGTGACTCTTAAACGTGCGTATAATACAGCGTCATGTTCATCTCCAATCATCTTTGTTGTCAACGAACTGTTCAGTAAATCCAAGTCCGGCGACGGTTGAAAGGTGCTTTGTTCTTCATTAACAGTCAACTAAAGACACAAATAATCTTTGTCAATTAGAACAAGACCTTCATAGAACAGCATACCATTGTTCATAATCAGACTCACGATGCCATGTCCTATACACCATATTAGAAAAAGATATAATGAAAGCAATATCAGCCCAATATCCATATCTATTCAAACTCGAACGCCCATCTCAACATCATTCGGATATCGAACACAGCAAAGCGCTATTTCAAGCAACAGCAATCCATTCTCTAAACTACTCACAGTTACGCTAGTATTCTTGACACAATGCCTACTCGTCAACCCAAGTCCAAGTCCAAAGTAAAGTCTGAATCAAACGCCAAAACCAAGTCTGAGTCCAAATCCGAACCCAAGTCCAAGTCTAAGCCCGCCACGCCTCCTGGCAGGGCAATGCGACTAACCCGTGCTCGCTCCATTCTCAACAATGCTCCTCCACTCATGGAAGGCCTCAACACCCAAGGACTGCCTCAGAACCCGATGACTTCGGACCCTGAAGATTTGCCATTCAGCGACGTCGTCGAGCAGTTCGGCGGCACCAAGAAAATGTTGAATGGAATCAAGAATAGAAGGAGGCCAAGTATCAACTTCCAACGAAGTCAAGCCCCTTCTCCAGCAAGCCCTCCTCCCGGCTGGAATCAACAGTCTGCCAACAATGCAGCCTCAGCAGGGCCGGCAGGGAGTTCTTCTCGGTCTCGTTCGGCATCTCCTGCGTCTCAAAGTAGCTCTACTCCTCACACTTCTCAGCCCACGGGCTCTGGCTCGGGTAACGGTGGCAGTAACAGCGGCTCAGGAGATCATGACAACAGCAGTGGTTCGGGGGACACACCTCTTGGTGACTCGGACGAAGAGAGTATTCCTGGGGGTAGCAGCGGTTATGATGGCTCAAGCGAACGCAACCCCAGTCTGTCGAACTCCTCTACCGCTTGCAAGTCTCCCACGCCTTCCCACTCCTCCAGCAGCTCTGATTCATCTGGAGGTGCACCTCTCAATGGCAGCCCATATCGTAGTCCTCCTGGTCCTGGCTGCCCACCTCCCAATTCACCGCACAATTCCTCTAGCCCTGGTTCTCCGGGAGGTGTGCGTGTTGACAGTAGCTCATACCCTAGTTCATCTGATCCTGGTTCTCCAGGCTACGCAGGGTGCCCACCTCCTAACAATAACTCACCAGCCAATGCTTCCAGCCCTGATTCACAAGGAGGTGCACCTCTTAACGGCAGCCCATGGCCTGAATATGATACCGATTCTCCAGAGGGTCCACCTCTTAGCGGTGGTTCATATCCCGGTTCTCCTGAATCCTCAGAAGGAGGCGCACCCCTTGACGGTAGCCCATATGCCAGAGGCAACGACGCTGACGCTCACAGGAACGTATTTGACCATGGCAGCCCTACCGCAGGTAGCAATACCAGCTCAACAATCGACCATGATATCCGCCCAATCAACCCCTTTCCCGTGGAGGGCTTCTCAGCAAGAGCCTTGGCGAATAGCACAAGGCAACCTCGCCCCGCGGATGTGATGATCCCGAATGTCGATACCAGTGGGATAATTATCCAGAGAAACTATCAGGCAGAGGAAAGCTATGTCAGAGACACTGCTATGACGCAGACTCCTGCTTTCGACAACTCTGCCGCTAGTCGAGTCGAAGTTAATCAGGAAGTCTCTGTTCAGGAAACCCGCTTCAGTCGATCGTCCAACACCTTTCCTGACTGCTCAGGAAGGTCTGTTCCAAAGCGACGGCGTTCTGCTGGTGATGAGGACGACGGCGATGCTCCCGAAGTCGAGACTAAGAGGCGTCGATTGTCAGACTCACACGTAATTCGAAGGATTTCTTTCTCCAGGCAAACTTCCGTCGACATGGAAGTCACAGGTGAAGCCCATGCTCCTGGACCTCAAAATTCTTTTACTCCGATCTCGGACTCTCCAGGTTCCAATGGCGGAAGCCCCATTGGTGATGTAGTATCAGGATTCGCAAGAGTGGTCACATCCGGGCTTGATCAGTCTCAGGACCCAGACACTGACATGGCCAGTCCTTTGATCTTGCCACCTCTTGACCCGTAAGTACCAACTCTTTGAGTCCTTCTCATACACCAACTAACATAAATAGTGAGATCCCCGATCTCTATGGATCTGGATTGAGGGTTCGTCCTCATTACGACTGGTATGAGCAGAATCATCCAGTCGGACTTGACTGTGCCACGGTCCATGGCTGCAACCATAACCCTGGGAGACACTGCCATGAATGTCATGCCGAGTGGCAGAACGCCTGGTCGCAGTATTTCAAGGCAGAGGAGCTTCTGCACGAAGCAGCGGAGAATCCGGAAAAGTATCTGAAAGAGACGGGCCTGGATGTGCGCCAGGACTATTTGGGAGTGTTGATGCCGGGTTCAGGTTGGGAGGTGCTGGAACCTGAACTGAAGCCTCCTGCTGGTGGGAAACTTCGGGTTCATCCTGCGCGCATCGCTAGGCATAAGCTAGCTCTGGCCCGGTCTGCTTCGTTGGAAGAATGAGTTGACTGTGGCTTTTGGCTATCTTTGGGAGCTGGAGTAACGGTTTGTACTTTGATAGAATTGTTAGACTTATAGACAAAGACATAGAATAATATCTGACTTACATGTCGCCTTTTGAATTTCATAGACGCTTCGCTTCTTTTCGTCAACTCGCAGCCTGGGATCAGTAGCATGAATAGAAGCTCATAGTCCCATATCTTCGTCGCTCGCTTCATCTGACTCCTGACCACCGCCTTCTTCCTCCTCCTCTCTTCGTGACGTTTCCGTACTGGCACCGATCTTCCTCACGCCTTCAACGACACCAATGACCAGTCCTCTGCTCTCTGCAAGCTCCATTGCTCCCACTCCACGCAAGCTCATGACACCGTCCACACCGCCCTCGAGCTGAGAAGTACTGGACCGCATCTTTGCAGCTCTTACTTCTTGCAGATCACGGAGAAGCGAGCGCACTTCCGACGAGGATGTGATGTCGTCTGAAGCGTGAGCAAGAAGCATCTCGGCGACTTCAAACCAGTGATACGGCAAGGCTCCTGCTGGCGCATCTGATGTGCAAGAGGGAAGAAACGGCGGTGATAGAACCGTCTCGTCGTCTGTAAAGGGGTTTACCCTCCGCGCGTTTCCTCGGCCGTCTCCTCGTGTAGGTGGTGGAGGCGGAGGTGCCCAGCCTTTAGGATCGACCTTTGTTTCGTGGTGTACAATGTCGCGTAAGGAATCGGGGTGGAGCCACGGAGGAGGAACAATGTTCGCACGTCGTTGTTTCTTTAAGAGGATGGCGAGCCATAGCGGTAAGTTACTTCGGTGTGGCGGCCGGAGGGTTGGTGTTGAGCCCTGTGTAGCAGATCAGCGTTGAGCTTGAGGTATCGTATAGATTAACGCGACAAGGACGCGCTCACCGTTAGAAGATCAATGCTTTCGAGACGTTGGCGAGGAACGACAGTGACAAGCTCCATTTCACAAAGGAATGCGACCTCGGAGGGGGTCAGCCCCGAGGGTAGAGGTAGAGCCATGGCGCTGAGGTCGAGTCTTGGTTGTAAGTTGTAGGATACAATTTAAATTGGAGGTTTTCCTATAACTGCCCCTCATCAGGGGAGCTCCAATGGCAACCCCACTACAGAGCTAACATGAGTAAAAGGCCTTCTTAAATCAACTACCCATGAGCAGGTAGCGGAGGCATTTCATCTATATGTTTTACTTTCCTGAAGCCTTGGCCATGGGTGTTTCTTTTCGCTGTCTCGATCACTTATGTATAGGGTTGTATATGGCACCTCATCTTGTAAGTATCCTAGCCCAGCCATGAATGAAACCACTACTGTCCCAGACGTATGTGTATGTTGAGAAAACCACTTATAATACACACGATACCTAAGAAAGCAAGGAACATGTTGTATACTTTACTAACTTCAGTGGTTCCTACATTTGAGCTTCCTTGCGAGCTAAGTGCTGCGTCTGTTTCAACTACATGAGTTTTACAACTTGAAGTCATTTACAGAATGCTGCTCGTGAGTAACGTTACTGCTACCTCAGGCATATCGACGTCTTGTTTTCGAGTCTAGCCATAAGCAAGGGATATAATAGCCACAAAATAAAGAAAGAAATAATTTATCATCATCAGAACATGTAATACTCACTCGCCATGTTTAGGGTAGTCACCGGACCCGCATCACCGAAGCGGGGCCGCCTCCTCAGCATGATGATGCTAGGTATAAGTAAGACAACCTATCTCCAATAGTGACATATTCAGCCATTGATCGAACTTGTTTGGGAAAGAATCTTTTACAATCATCGCCATGGCTTCTCACGAAAACCTCCCCCCTGTCTCCTCTCCGTCCCTCATTCTCACCAACCCTACCTCCTCTGAACGAGAGCGCATATGGAAAGCAACCCACCCTCACTGGGGCGCAGCATTGACGATAGAGGACTACATCAGCCGCGAGTACAATAACTTGGAAGCTCCGCTCGCTCGGGACGGTGGTGTAACAAGTTGGATATTGACCGACGGAGACTTAAAGCCCGATGAAAGGCCCCTCCTCTCTTCCTGTGAGACGTACAAGAAACGAGCTCTGGTTTCCAACAAAGATGGACATCCCAGAGAGGGCACTGCGTATGGAGTGGCTAGTGTCTTTACGTTTCCTGAGTGTCGGGGTAAAGGATACGCCAGCAAGATGATGTCCTTGCTCGCAGATGAACTTCGAGACAGACAGCAAAAGAACCAAGGACATGCCGACTTCTCTGTTCTTTGGTCAGATGTAGGCCCCAAGTTCTACAATGCTGTTGGGTGGAAGCCTTTTGAAAGCACATATCTTGAACTTCCGGTCACCGATACTGAACCTATTGTCGACGCTTCATTGAAGCCTGTCACGGTTGATGATCTTCCAGATCTAGCAGAGCGAGATGAGAAGCTCATCAGGGACAAACTCTCATCCTCTTCTTCTCAAGTCAGCGCTGCTGTACTGCCAGATCTAACCACACTCAGATGGCACCTTCACCGCGAGAACTTTATGTGCAAGCATATCTTCTCTCGTACACCGACTACTCACGGAGCTATATACACCCCTTCCGAGGCTCCCACTTCGAGAATCTGGGCTATCTGGACTCGCAGCTTCTACGGCGGCATTGCTAAGCCGGAGAAGAACACCGTTCATGTTATTCGCCTGGCGATCGAGGACGAGAGCATTTCGGATGAGTTGCTTGCGAAGGGCATCCAGGCCATTGCGGGTTGCGTGCGGAAAGAGGCCAAAGAATGGCTATGCTCCAAGGTGGAAATCTGGAACCCCGAGGATCGTGTTAGGAAGGTTACTCAAGACATACAGGCTTTAGGTGCAAAGTTTGTTGTCAGGGAAAGCGAGAACCTTGCCAGTATGCACTGGTTCGGGAAGGATTCTGAACAAAATGTTGAGTGGATTGCTAACGAGAAATTTGCCTGGTGTTAGGTGCTTGGTGAGCATAGTCGGTTTCGTATTTTGCCAGGTGTATATATTAAGTTCTTATGAACTCAAGTATGTAAAACCAAACAATGCTAGGCTTTGAAAGGAAAAACAAAACTCATTACTGAAACCCATCACTTACCATGTCTTGTTTTACATAACATGTGTCTATAATATCTGGGTTGTTAACCACGGACACCACGCCCGCAACGCGACTCTAACGTAACATGCCAAAGTTGAGATAGAAGTGAGACAAATCAAGAACCGTAGGCAGACCAATGAGATTTCTATAACTATCATCTCTACGATCTATGCTCTTTGCTATGTGTTTTTCATTTCCCTGACCAACCCCATCCCATTTTCATGATATAATCACATTCACATCAAACCGTAAACAATTGCACTGGTGTATCATAAACATTGGATGCCAGGTCAACGCCTTCCCGCTCCCTGACTTATAAAATCCATTCAACTCCTCTAGTAGCTTCGTCCGAACATGGTCCACTTGTCGGCGTGGCGCTCACACTCGGGGTTGAGACACTTGGTCTCGCCAACCACGATACCCTCGGGCTGGTCGAAGGGGACACACAGACTCTTCATGCCCATAGTAGCAGCCTTCTGGTTCTCAGGAACATCGGGCTGGTCGTCGACTCGGGTAGTGAGTTCCTTAATACGGTCCTCACACTTGGGCTCACCACAGAAAGGAATGAGCACGACGTTCTTGTTGTCGAGAGCAGGGAGAACATCATCCCAGTTGGTGATCTGGATACGGTGCTCTCGGAAGGACTTTTCGGCCTTGTTGTACATGTCGTTCTGGATAGTCTCGAGAAGCTCAGGAACCTTGGTGGCGACGTCGGCAATAGGAATCTCTCCCTTCTCACCAGTATCACGTCGAGCAGTGCTGACAACGCCCTTGGCAGCGTCCTTGGGGCCAAACTCGATACGCAGAGGAACACCCTTGAGCTCCCAGTCGTTGAACTTCCAAGCAGGAGTGTAACCCTCTCGCCAGTCAGCGATAACGCGAACACCGACCTTCTTAAGGTTGGCACGGATTTCATCCACCTGATCCTCGTGCTGCTTTCGTTCCTCGGGGGTGGTCTTCTTGTTGATACCGACAGGGACAATGACGACCTGGGTCTTGGCGACACGGGGAGGAAGGACCAGGCCCTTGTCGTCACCGTGGATCATGACCATAACGCCAATGACTCGGGTAGAGATACCCCAGGAGTTCTGCCAGACATTGATGTGAGAGCCCTGGTTGTGAGGGTCCTCGACAGTGATATCAAACATCTTACTGAAGTTCTGGCCAAGAGCGTGGGAGGTAGCACCCTGAATACCACGGCCGTTGGAAGGAATGTAACCCTCGACAGTGGTAGTGTAGTAACCACCAGCGAACTTCTCATTCTCAGTCTTGCGGCCACGAACAACAGGGACTGCGAGGAGCTTCTCGTAAACACCAGCATAGAGCTCAAGAATCTCCAACACCTCAACACCAGCAAGCTCCTCAGTCAAATGAGCGGTGTGACCCTCCTGCCAGAGGAACTCACGAGTTCGGAGGAAAGGAGTTGTTTGCTTGGCCTCCCAACGGACGACGGAGTTCCACTGGTTGAGGCGAAGGGGGAGATCTCGGTGGCTGCGAATCCACTTGGCATAGTAGGGGTACATGACGGCTTCGGAGGTGGGACGGACAGCGACAGGAACCTCTAGATCCTTGTCGCCACTGGAGGTTTGTCAGTACATAAAATCCTAATCTCATATAGATTTATGTATAGTTCCACTTACGCCTTGGTAACCCAGGCAAGCTCAGGGGCAAAGCCTTCAACGTGATCCTTCTCCTTCTCGAGTGACTTGGAAGACAGGAACATGGGAAAGTTGGTCTCGTCAACGCCCATTTCCTCAATGTGAGTCTGGAACCATTTGCGGATCTCGTTCCAGATGTGCATGGCAAGGGGACGCAGGACAAAGAAACCTGAGATCTCGGTGTAGTACTCGACCATCTCGGCCTTGAGGACAACCTCCTGGTACCATTGTGGGAAGTTCTCAGCCTTGGAGACGGTGATACCAATGATCTCGTCCGCCTTCTTTCCACCAACAACAGGAAGATTGGTCTGCTTAGCAGCCTTGGCAGCCTTCTCAGCAGCGAGACGAGCCTGCTTCTCAGCCTTCTTCAAGGCGCTCTTGGACTGTTCGGCGGCGCCCTCCATTTTGGTACAAGGGTCAAGTGTTGGTACGAAGGTGAAGACGAAAAGTGTTTAAAAAGAATCAGAAGCTTCAGGGCAACCGAACAGTGTCTTGCGCGCCTTTCAAGAATGCGAGAAGCAGAAGAGCGACGTTATCTTGTGGGCGGAGAAGAAGGAGAACAAAGGCTTCGGAGTGTGAGTCGAAGTAAACGTCGGATGTGACTTGTGCCCCGCAGTCCAGGGAGAGTCAAGCGGGAAGGAGGGGCACGGCATCCCTAACATCGCTAGAAACCTAGCCCAAAATTCAGGCCCAATATGAATTCAGCCAATAGCAATACAGACCGCTCAGCTTCTAGCAAAGGCCGATACCGCGACAGGGGGTGGTTTTTGGGGTTCTTGGGGTCCGTGCACCTTCTGTCAAGTGCCCTTGCCTTCGGGGTAGAGTCGGTGCCGGAACAATATGAGCCTCCGGCAAAAAAGTCCAGTCGAGGGGCACATTGGAGCTCACAGCTTCTCTGCGTACGGTAGCCTGCTAGCAGAATTTCCTGACTCCATCCCCACGTTGACGACGCCCGCCATTCTCCGTCGACGTTCGAATAGCTGCAGCCATGGCTTCCATGTTTGAGCAGCCCCGCAACGGCACCCTTTTCTTGGGTGGCCAGAAGATCTCTGGCTCCGATATCAGAGACCAGAACGGTATGTCTTGTCCCGCCTTTTGCTACTTAGGGGGGGAGTGGGGGACGCATGAGCATGATTGATGTTGATATTGATAATGTACCTACGAGCTGTAATGCTAACTCAAACCCAGTTCTTGCTACGCAGGCAATCGCAAATGTTGTCAAGAGTTCCTTCGGTCCCAGCGGCCTCGACAAGATGATGGTGGACGATATTGGTGTAGGCAATCTGGCCCTTCTCGCGCTCGACTATCTCTCACACTTTATACTAGGATGTTACTGTTACCAACGACGGTGCCACGATTCTCAGTCTCCTCGATGTCGAGCACCCCGCCGGCAAGATCCTCGTTGACCTTGCGCAACAACAAGACAAGGAAGTTGGTGATGGAACCACCTCCGTCGTTCTGATCGCTGCCGAACTGCTACGCCGCGGAAACGAGCTCATGAAGAACCGAATACACCCTACCACCATCATTACTGGCTACCGACTTGCCCTGCGAGAGGCCATTAAGTACCTTAACGAGAATGTTAGCATCAAGGTTGACGACCTCGGCCGCGAATCCCTACTCAACATCGCCAAGACCTCCATGTCCAGTAAGATCATTGGAGCTGACTCGGATTTCTTTGCCAACATGGTCGTCGATGCTATGCAAGCTGTCAAGTCCACCAACAACCGAAATGAGGTCAAATACCCCGTTAAGGCTGTTAACATTCTTAAGGCTCACGGCAAGAGCACTCTCGAGTCTCTTCTGGTCAAGGGTTACGCCTTGAACTGTACTGTTGCCTCGCAAGCTATGCCTACGCGAATTCAGGATGCTAAGATCGCCGTTTTGGATATGAACTTGGCGAAGGAGCGTATGAAGCTTGGTGTTCAGATTACCGTCGACGACCCTCAACAGCTTGAACAGATCCGAGCTCGTGAGTCAGGCATGATTCTTGAGCGAGTAGAGATGATTCTGAAGGCCGGCGCCAACGTTATTCTCACAACCAAGGGTATCGACGACCTGGTGCTGAAGACATTTGTCGAGAGGGGTGCTATGGGTGTGCGAAGATGTAAGAAGGAGGATCTGCGACGAATTGCCCGAGCAACTGGTGCTACCCTTCTCAGCACACTCTCCGATCTTAACGGTGATGAGAAGTTCGATCCCTCTTACCTGGGATACGCCGAGGAGGTTGTTCAGGAGCGCATCTCTGAGGATGAGTGCATCCTGGTCAAGGGCACAAAGGCTCACTCCTCTGCATCTTGCATTCTCCGCGGCCCCAACGACTTCACCCTCGACGAGATGGAGCGATCCGTTCACGATTCATTGTGTGCTGTCAAGCGAACCCTCGAGAGTGGCAGCATTGTCCCTGGTGGTGGCGCCGTTGAGACTGCTCTGCACATTTACCTTGAAGAGTTTGCTGGTACTGTCGGTTCTCGGGAACAGCTTGCCATTGGCGAGTTTGCCCAGTCACTCCTCGTCATCCCCAAGACCTTGGCCGTCAACGCTGCCAAGGACGCCGCAGAGCTTACGGCCCAGCTTCGATCAAGGCACGCCCTGTCACAGCGCATCCAGGAGGGTGACGGCAGCGAGGACGAGAAGACGATTGCAAAGAGGAAGGGCTACAAGAACTACGGCTTGGACCTGACCAAGGGCAAGGTCGTGGACGAGATCAAGATTGGTGTGCTGGAGCCCAGTATGAGCAAGATCCGGCAGCTCAAGAGTGCCGTCGAGGCTTGCATCAGCATCATGCGTATCGATACCCTGATCAAGTTGGATCCTGAGCAGAAGGAGGACGACGGACATGGTCATTAAGATGAAATATAATGAGTTCGGACCGGGTCAGGTATAGAATCAAAAGCTGGCATTGTCTGTTCATGTCTGAATATTTTTTTTCACCTGTGATTTGTCCGTAATTGCATAAAGTCTTTTTGCATTGATCGGTGTTGTTACGATGTACCATAGCTGTTGCATACCATCTGTACAAACTCAATGCCACGAGTCGTTCACACCATCAGGGGTAAGAGTACCTATTTATAAGCTTTATATTGGCTCTTCAAACTTCCAATACATGACTGTCTCTTATTCATAGAACTTGGAGATGAGCTATACTGATATTCCAGCATTTGAAGTAGTTTTCTAGTATCTAGATATCAAGCGTGATTTGAGTTGAGTTGATATTGAGCCAAGTTGAGATCAAGTCCATATCCACGCTTTAGTCGGACATCTAGGGACTCCAACAACACCTTTTCCGGCTGTTTCGTTTCAGTTGCCATAAACAACTTCATCACCATGGGCGAGGATGGTACAGCGGTTGAAGTTAATGCAATAAAATTCAATTAGTACAACGTCTCGCACGCGAGCTCACACCTTGCACTTTGCTTCCCACTCTTCGCCTCCAAACCCTGAGCCTGTCGACTGAATTTTTTCCTAGGACGTTTTATTTTTATACAACTGGACAGAAAGGCCACGTCTAAGAAACAGCAAACTTGCTCCCACCCTGGGCCTTCGGTGTGGGTAGGTGTGTGTGTGTGTGTGGTCTTCGATCCGCCCGCCAGTCTATTGCGCTCTCTCCCCCTTCTCCTTTCTCCTTTCTCGTCATAAAAGATATACTCTTACATCCTCGTGACATCCGCTTAACCAACGACCAGCTTGCCGTCCTCGGGGAAATCGTACTCGGGGATCTCGAGGTTGAGAGGGGCGGGACCCTTCCTTATTCGGCCGGAGATATCGTAGTGAGAACCGTGGCAGGGGCAGAACCAACCGCCGTAGTCACCAGCCTCGCCGATGGGGACACAACCCAAGTGGGTGCAGACACCTGAGATAGTTGTTAGTATGAGTGTTTTGAGACGGTCGTTCATGAGGCATTGGGGCCTATATATCGTTCACATACCCAGCATGACAAGCCACTCAGGGTTCTTGACACGGGCGCTGTCCTCCTCGGGATCTCGCAGAGCAGAGATGTTGACCTTGTTGGCCTGGTCGATCTCGTCCTGGGTTCGGTGTCGGATGAAGACGGGCTTGCCTCGCCACTTGATGATGACCTGAAAACCATTCAGCAATGTTTCTCCGAGTTTCCTAGACCATATCCCAACTCACGTTCTTGCCCTCGGGGATAGAGCTCAGATCAACCTCAACCTTGGCCATGGCCAGAACGTCGGCGGAAGCAGACATGTTGACCAGGAACTCTGTGATTCCATCGTCAGCAACCATCAATTGACCATCCTAGGTGCCCTGTCGACAAGCTGCAACACCAATTGCACGCCAATGGCAAGACAACCCATTCAATTCCAGATTTCACCCACCCTGAACTGTGCTCTTGGCACCGGCAGCACTGACGGCACCGAGAGCGCCGACCATGAAGTATGAGAAGAGCTTGTTCTTGCCCTCGCCGCCGGTAGCGACGTACTTTCCAAAGTCAGGGATCTGGCTGCCCTTGGTCTCGCCCTGGAACTTGAAGGGGCTCGAGTATCCGGAGGTGGACGCGCTGTCGGGGCGGACGGCGGTGGTGGTGAGGGCGCGCACGGCAGGGGCGACAGGCTTTGCAGCCGTGCGCAGGCAGAGACGGGAAGCGGTCGCGAGGGTCGCCATCGTGAGGGATCGTGGGTGTGGCGTTGCGAAGGGTGAAGGCGTCGAAGGCAAGAAATGAGGTCTTTTCCTTGGTGGTAATCGGCTGATGATGCTTTGCCGAAAGTTTTGGCTGCAAAATGTGGCCTCAGGCTGCCAGTCACCTCAAGCTCGGAAATTGGAGCCTCGCCATTGGTCCGGTCACTTTCGGCGTCGAGTTTCCGATCCCTCCCGCGTATCTTGGTTGCCTTTCGCCTTCGCACCTTTTACAAGAGGATGGATATCATGTTGATCATTGTGACACAAAAACACTTCGTATCATACAAAAGAATTGGTAAACAGGTTATTTGATATCTCAAAGCCATTATATGCACCATGCACGGTTCAATGGATGTTTTCTGGTCGTCTCTGAGTTGGTGGTCTTTGACCAATCATCTTTAACCTGTTCGTCCTCCAACTTGTATCAACTTACAAGGACGTCCAAAACGGCCCAACTACTGTCTCGGTAACAGCGTGCTACACCAGTACAACCCGGAATAGCATTGCATCGTCATATCTAAAGCCTTTCGTCTTCTATCGCCGCTTTAATGGATCCTCTTCAGTTCCTCAATCAAGCTGCGCATATCTTCGACACTCGGCCCAAGCCCCTCACAGACCAACTCTTGCTTCCCTTCGTCCATATCCAAGAACCTCTCAACCATTTCCCCGTCTACAAAACGATAAGGTCCATCACTCTCTCTGTTCTCGTTGCGGAACGAACGCCACATTCTAAAGTCAATATTTCCTGGTGCCCGAATGTACTCTTCCATCTTTGATTGAAACGTCATCAAAAGATCCTGGTACTGAGGTGCAATATCGCCATAAAGGTAAAGTGAGCCTTCAGTCTGATGATTGTTAGCCGAGAGCTTGCGGGTATAAGACAGCGACTACTCACTGAAGCGAGAAATGCTCGCGGATGCACAATACTGTTTTCTGCTGCTGGAACCTGCAGTTTCCGAATCCGATTGATCTGCTCACCAATGCTCATTTCACTCGTAACTTCAAGTCGACTGCGGTCTTGTTCTGTTGGGGCATCCACATTTCTTTGAAGAACAATGACATTGCCTTGGGAATCAGCTTCCAGCCATCTTTCGCCCTCAATATGACAGACTGAAGTCGCCCAGAGAGGCTCATAGTGACGTGCACGTTCCTCTAGCTTGGCTTTGTTACCATCATGTGCCGGAATGAACTCGACCAGAGATAGGGATTGCATCAAATCGGCCACGCCGATCATGTTACCGAATATGTCGAGGTCCACAGGGAGCGCGGCTGGGCGGTAGGCAGCGAGTTTCTGGAGTGAGCCAGAACTGCTCGTGTCTTGGGAGTAGCTATAGACGACAACTGTTTTGGATAGCCCGGCCACAATATTGCCACCGATCATTCCTAGACAGCGGCAGGGACCCTTCAGGTTATGAGAAACAATTTGGTGAACCTGACGGTTTTTGTCAACTCCCAGAACTAGAATCCGGCCAAGAGTACCGTTTGGATCCTCCACTTGACCGTCGCTGATGAAGCTTGTTCCAACAACAAACCTTTCCGTAAGACTCCCACCGATGTCGGGAAGCTCCGCACGAATTACACACTCGACGATTTCTAGGGTGCTTGAGGCGTTCAATGGGAAAGGCGAGCCTAGTTCCTTAAAAACTATTTCATCGACAAGTCTGAAGGCACTTGTAACAACCTCTTCGCTTCCGACTAACTCCTTCTTGATAGAACCCAAGCCAAAGGCTTTGAGCCCTGGAGAATATGCCACTCGTCTGACGGTCTCGTTGAATGGGAGTGCCTTGACATGGGTAAGTCGCTCTCGATCGACATGGCAAATCCGAATGTGTTGATCGGTTGACAATATGACAGAGTCTGGAAAGGCGTGTGAGTCAAAAGGTGCAACAAATGTCGCGTCGTCAGCGGTTGTAGCCGAGAATATGATGCGCCCTTCAGAGCTATAGATAAGGCTTGCGTGTTCGGTGGTCACAAAGACATTGGAGGTGCCATCTTCTTGAGGAAGAATATGCAAACGGGCTGGATTGCTGCCCAGAGTAACACTCTTGCGACCAGAAACAGCGAAGCCTCTGATAGACACATTGAATGTGACCACATTGCCATCTTCTATCGCGACCAGAAGCGTGGGACCCGAGATATCAGGAGGGTGAAGCTGGACAAGTGCTACATCTCGTGGGACTGTAGCGCTATCCTTAGTTTGTCTCATCGATTCCCCATGGAGCGGCTTCAGTGTGGCCATGTCGACTAGCGAGATCTGACCTGAAGACCACCAGCCGACTACTCCGATATCTGGCGGATCCCGAGCGGCATGTATACATGATATCTGATCTGGTTGTGATGCAGAATTGTTGTCGGTTTGATGAACATTAGCGGCTAAGTTCTGCAACAAATTCAATGAAACAAGAGATGTCCCATCGACCGATAGCAATGCCCATTTACTGTTCGCTGAAGCCCTTGTAATTGTTTTGCCGCTGGGAACATGCCATTTGTTAAGTTCTGTGCCGCCTTCAGGGTCAAGTAGGACAGCTGATTTAGGGGTAATCTGGAGTAGTTGTCCGTTGGGGAGGTTTGATGCCAAAAGTGTCTCGTTGTCTTGCGACATGCCTTGGAAAGAGTACACTTCTTCTATACCGCCGTCATGGTCGAAGCTAAAGATTCTTGTCTCGGTAATCGACGACACGACGAGGGTGTCTACCAAATCAGAGCCGTATGAGTGAAGAGTGAACAAGCCCCTGGTTCCCTCCAGTTCATCAAGAACTCCTCGGTCCTCAAGCCCAACACCGCTTCGGATACTTCGAAGGCTCCCATCGCGGTAGGCACCACAGCCTGCCACAACTCTTGACTGTCCAGAAGAGAAGACATTGCCGGCTTGAACATCTCCTTCTCTATTTCCCATATCCATGATGGAGAAATCGAGTATCGGTGCGTTGTTTGAGAATGACTGGACCAATGTGATAGTTGTGGCTTCAACGTCGATTTGAAAGAGCTGAGAATCGCCGTGGTGCGAAGCAACGAATAGGGTATCGTTGCCCAGATAAACCAAACTAGACGCTCTCGAGGTGATAACAGGCGAGCTTCCAGACTTCATTGGTTCGAGCGTTATACCCGTCACGACGACGCCGGTGCCTTCAAGATTTGTTTCAATCGTCAGCAGGTCAAGTCGTCCATAGTCGTCGGCTAACAAGTAGCGCGTCCCGTCGTATTCTGCCCAAGCTACGAAAATCCTTGGGTCCTTGAGCCCTGAAGACACACTTCTGTGCGTTAAGCCGTCATAATAAGTGAGAAGAGTCTCGCCAATAACGAGAAGTCCACCTAGATGAGCCTTCGCTCCCTCGGTGTTTCGCACATGGTAACGCTTCTCCTCATCTAAAGGTACAGGGATGAGCATAGAGGCGTAGGGATCGGGAATAACGACATCGAGCTCTCTGTCTTTATGAGGATCGAATTTGGATACTGTGTTGCCCTTATCGTCATGAGTTAACCTATATACGGCCAACCGAGCTTCTTCCTGTTCCATCTGAGTCTTGTATAAAAAGGCAATAGTCGGGTGACCAGTCCGACTGTGAATGAAAGTGCTAGCTTTCATAAAGAGTTCCGTGAGCCTGACTTGATCGAGCACCTCCAGCTTATTGGTAGAGCCCTTGCGCGTGGGAAGCTTAAAGACGTTCAGAATCCCCTCCCAGAGGTGCATGGCTAAGAATCGTCCAGTTGGATCGACTAGACATTTGTTTTGGCTTTGCGAATGGCGCATATATGGTTCTGATATGTCTTCGATCACTCGCTCGATAGTCTCTAGCTGTTTTGTTAAGGGGTTCCAGACCAGGTTGAAGTAATGCAGCCTGTCGGTGCCGATGAATAGTAGGTCGGTTTCGGATCCCTTGGGTCGCAGTCGCTGTAGCATCGATATTGTGCCGTGGATGAGCTTGCTCTGCACACAAGCCAAGCCTTCTTCCGTGAGCCGCCATATCTCAAGTCGGTTTGCTTTACTGTAAGGTCTTGATTAGCACTCGCCAAGGGCGTCATCGATGGCGACGGAGCTCTTACGCTACAACCAAGTCGTCGATATCAGGAGAGAGGACGTTCGCCCGGATCGCATGCCGAATGCTTGTGGCACGGTGTATGGGCGCTACGTACGCCATGATGTACCAACCGCAAAGAATCGAAGTGTGCGTAAAGTAGAAGTAAAGATTTGAAGTCGTTTGGCTCTCGAAGAGAGCTATACCGAGAGCTCCATGCAAGATGCCCAGTGGTTGGCGTCACTCACCCCCCGGAGTTAGGACGGATGTAGTGGGGATCCAGCATTGCCGTTTAGCGGGGCACTAGGCAGATGATTGCGAGTCGATTGAGAATTGAACTTCATGTAATGTAGGTATATCCATGTTTTTATGTGATCTTGGTCAAGTATTCAAACGAAATAAATTGATGGGCACAATGATGAAGATAGGCACGGAAGATTGTTTTGGAGTCAGAAGGGGAAAAGGAGAGGCAGGTACCAGCGACGATGACCTTTTCCTCCCTTCCTTCCCGCCTGTCGGCTCACAGCCTGGGAGGCCATAAGGTTAAGTAGGAAGGAACAACACAGGAAGAGGAGGTATTTTCAATTTCCCTTGGAAATTGTGATGCAACGGCTTCTGATATTCTTTTCACAAATTTAAATTCTCCCTGATTCTCAATTGTCATGCAGTGGCAGGCTTCATATCCACTCGACATGAGTACCACCGCCAGCCCAACTGTCCAGGGCGGAGATGTCATCGATTATGCTCTATCACAACACTGTTTCCATCGTCATCAAGACGCACCATATCGATTCTATGACCAGATACATCGAATTCAAGCAACTGCAGAGCCCACAAACATTGATGGGCTCGTTGACCAGCCAGGCCTCACTGCAACACCTCTTCCTCGTCCAAAGATCCAACTAGAGTCTCCGATCGATCATGAAGCTCAGGCAGTACCGACTGATCCCTCTGTCCCGGTGTCTTCGGTATTTTCATTTCTAGGACGAACCAAACAACTGCGCCTCCCTCCTGAAATAATGGATTCCGGGCATGATCTCAAGAGAGAGCTTGAACAGCATCTGCACGATATACAGCTCGCCAACTCTTGCAATATTCTAACCCAATGGCTCCCATTGAGCCATCTCAATGTTGAAAATGACGAGGGCCTCGACTTTCCATCTACAGTATCGCGATGGCAGACGTTAGCCCTTCGTGAATTAGAAGCCAACGCGACTCCAGCTTGCGAACAAGTCACAGCTTTGGTATATGGCGAAGACATTTCGGAACAAAGTTATACACCAGCACAGCTCAGGGAGATACTCTCTTTAAATAGTGTCAGTCAAATGTAGCTCCTTTCAATCTCAGTTTAACATCTTATTAGCATCCACGGTTGTATCCAGAGCCAATGTCTCGTCCGCTTTCTCCCGCCTCTGACCTAGACGAATTGTTTGTCCCTGACTCGGACATAATAGTTATCGACCTGACCTCGGAGCCAAGCAGCCCTATCAACAATGCAGTTGATAAATTGCAATCAGTTCTACAAAATGGTCGTGTGGACTCCGAGCCTCCTGCTCCATCGACGATGCCCAGTTCTCCTTCAACACCCAAGACGGTTTTTCTGCGCCGAGCCTCTAATGAACCAACAGACCTCAAGTTGGATGTGCCTCTCCTGACAACAAGTCCCGAGCTTGGCTTGGTGCAAAGCCCTCTCACAGAAATCTTCGTGCCCGAGGCTATAGGAGGTGAAGAGGCACTTCTATCTCCCATCGACCAAGGAGCTTTTTTTGAGGAAGCAATTCAGGCAATCTTAGATGGTCAACACCATCAGACCAACCGCTTACTGGAAGAAGAAAGATTGAACCCAGCAGACTCTTTGTTGCGCTTGGCGATACCAGTAGTCGATTTCAACATATCCGATCCTGAATGGCATTCGCACCTATCAAGCTCCCAAGCACAGTTCAAATACTTGCAGCAAACACATCCATCAGTCTTTTTTACCACTCACTTCGAGGGAATGACTCGACTTGAAGCTTCGCTTAAATGGACACCAGTTCCTCACGGACGCGGCAGAGTGTCCCTGGTTGAGACCCCGGTACAATTGGGTCCGACCAGTAGAGAACTGCTAACCTGGAGAGTTTCCCAATTGTGCAGCCGAGACTATGTTGCTACACGGTCCGGTGGGAAGATATTGACGCTTTTGAAGGATGATGAGATAGAACCCGAAGCTGCATATCATGAAAAGACCCTTTCTTCAACCCAGAAATTCGTTTCTGGTATGCCAACATCTGCGGCTGAATCCAATAAGCCCCTAGGTATCCCTTCTTTGAATAATCTATTGAACTCTCGTCAGCGAGTCGGAAACAAAAGCTTGAGACGAAAGATTGACGACGAAACAGAAAGTCTACTTCTGGATGCAACTGACTCAAGTGCTGCCAGCAGCCTATTGTCTAGTTTCATTCAACTTAGACAGCCGAAAAAACTGAAACCGAATAGTTGTCCCAACTCGTTGATACAACCCGCCTGCTTGCCACAGGCGAAAGGTACGACAGCGCATCTCACTACGAAAGAGACTGCTCAGGATGATATCCGCGAGGCTCCCGCCCCCAAGTTTGATCCACCCATGACGGCTTGTCGTTATGTTATCTCTATGAACTTGAGTCGCACTATTCTCTCTTACATAGAGAAATCCTGGCAAAGCGTTGAACTCATCGACCGAGATTATTCTCAGTATAACACAATCACCTGGTCTCCCGGTTCCGCTCAACGAAAAGAAGTGATTTCACCGTTGGCGTTTGAGGCTGATATTTCGTTATCTCCTGCAGCTGGTCTGATTACGACAACAATACTGAAAACCAAGCAGAAACCTCTTCCGGGGTCAACTGCTCTAACGCCGCTTCGTGAAAGAGTAAGTCGTGTGAGTGAAAAGTACGAGATCCTCTTCGTTCTGGTATCAGAGTCAAATCCTCTTGGCGAATATATCGGATCACCAAGCGTATCCGACATAGCTGGCTATGCCGATTTTGTACGCTTCACCACGGGTCTACAAGCAGGTGTCTCGACGTACTTGGTCTCGGGTTCAGAGACCACCCTCTCGAAATGGGCTTTGTCTATCGTGTGCCGTTATTCCTCATCAGCGAGCCAGTTTGGGCAGTTCCTCGAATCTCGCGACGGCACATGGGAGTTGTTACTTCGTCGCGCTGGACTGAATATTAGTGCAGCCCAGGTCATATCAGCGTTTCTTCAATCTGAGTACAACGAGTTGGGACTGGCAAGATTTTTGAGCATGAGTGCAGAAGAAAGAGTTTCAAAATATGGTCAAATCATGGGGGGTGGTAGAGTACTAAATAAAATATCAAGAGTCTTGGACCAGGAATGGGTGTAAGTGGTCAGCTACCCGAGACCATGTAATTTATACATCTTGAGATATAGAGGACACAATGAAGCCTGCTGTATGTTGACACATCAATCTCTTACCACATCATTCAAATCCTGTGAAGCTTTACACACCAGAGGTGAATATGTCAGGTCAAAGGGCGGCTCTTACACAGCGTCAGTCTATCGCACTGGGATCAACTTGTGAGCACCTGAACAACTTGGTTCAGTTTGAGCAAAAGATGCAAAGTCACATCACAGCACAATACTCTTTTGCCCATCGAACTCGTCGAGATGGCTTCTATTGCCTCATGCCCATGCTTACTGTACCGTCTACGCTTCTACGTCTAATCACTCTACCCAAGAACCAGAGAAACGGGTCTGGCGTCCTTAACGAACAACCAAACATCCACAATGGTTTAGCAGACCTCCCACATGGGACGAGGCAGCGTCCGCAAAGGCAAGGCACCCTGCGACGTCTTTAAGCCGACGTAGACGACCCGGCGCGTTGGATTTGTGAGGTTGACGGAGCGGGATGAGATGCCGTAGTAGTCCGAGATGGCGTGTGTAAGCCAGCGTCTGGGGGTTTGTTAGTAACTGAGCTTGTGCGCAACACACTGAGACTCACTTGAAGGTAGCGCTCTCATCGGTGCCGAACGAGTCAAACACCATGCCCGAGTCGACCGTCTCCTGCGACACCTCTCGATGCGCATGCCTCCATGTTGCCTTCTTCTCCCTCAACTCTCGCATGGCGCCATTCCTTCCGACAAACACAATCTCCTCATCATCCGAGTCCATCTGTTCGGCTGCGCTGTCCGCATCCTCCTCGGCCATAGCCTGCTGGCTAGCGAGGTACTGTCGCACGGGCTCTTCCAGAGAGCGCACCCAGGAGCGCACAACGGGGCTGCGCTTGGTCGCCTCGCGCAGGTCGCGAGGAACCTCGCCGGCGCCGAGGCCAGTGGCGCGACCAGTCTTGAGCTGCTGCTTCTTTCGCGCGGTCTGCAGACGGGCGGTCTTCTCCTCAACGCGCTGGCGCACGCCGTGGTCCCAGAACTGGGCGAGTTGATAAGGGACTCGGTGGATTGGGTGCGTAGGGTGGACTTCGTAATCGGATGGCAGAGGAGGTTGAACGTTCGGAACGTGCATCAGGCGGTCTAATACAATGAGGCCAACGATCAGCATGATGTAAGCGCACATGGAAGCAATTCAGAGATTGAGTTGTTTCCACATTGATATAATGCCATACCATTCTCCCAGCGGCGACGCTGACGGCTGCCCTCCTTGCCCTTAAGAAGGAGTTCGCGTCTGCGCTGACTATCTCTCCTAGATGGCGGCCGTCTCGGAGTCTCTGTGGGCGTCTCGTGCTCATCAAAACTGACATTGCGCTCAGGGGACACAGGCTTGGACTTGACGGCTTCATCGATGGGAATGGCGAGCGGGGTGCCAGTTCCACGAGCGACGGGGGAAACGCTGAGGGATTGAAGAGCCGAGATAGTCCAGGCGTCGATGTCAATGGCCGAGTTTTTGACTGGCGTAGGAGGCGACTGAACCTGAATAGCCGATCCTGAGGTATTCGTGTTCGTCGCGGTGGCGGTTGTGGTCGTGGCGGGCTGCTGCTCGGGCGGCGGGACGGAGCTGTAGATAGCCATGATGATAAGACGCGGGGACAATGACCGTTGTCGATAGGAGGCTGGAGTGATAGGAATACGGTCGATGATATGAGGGCCGTCTAGGTAGAGTAAATTGTACCTCGGAAAGGCAATCTAGAAGCAAAAGAAAGGATCCTTAGGAGTTTAAAGGATGAAGAAGGAGAAATGGCTCCGACATAGGGGATGACCGCCACAGAATCGGATTGGATGCCCTCTCTCTCACATGGGGAATCGATACGTTCCATGACACGGTGATTCATCCCACATCATCAAGTGTAATAGACCAATCAGATGATTGATCCATCCCACAGGGGACATAGATTTAGTGCAGGCGATGCGAGTCACCCGTCAGCCGCGGCGCGGGGGGGTTCGTTAGGGCCGGGGGCTTGCTTCCATTGCTCCATCAGAAGCTATCGACACATGAGCGTGAACTCGATTTCAGGATGAATGTATTTGATAGAATGAGTTCTTTCCAAAAAAAAAAAAAAAAAATTGTTTGATCTAATAATAAATTAGCTGGTTCTATCCAGTTCATACTATAATCTCGGCTCAAGAAACCCAATATCAGTTATAAGCCAACTTCGAGTCATCAAGGCCCCCACACAATCCTAGCATCGATGAGTCAAACTCGAGGCACCCGAAATAAGAAAGAAAGGAATATACAATTCTAAATAAGTATGCAATCCTAGGTAAAGACTAAATACCAAAAATGAATAGCTGAAACAATTATGGTATATCACATGCTCGCTGTAGACCCTGTGCTCATCTAACTATGGATGTAAGACAATTCATCAGTTCTCGGTAGCGTCGTACGTCCTGTGCGGGTTGCCGATGCCGCCAGGCCTCAACAACGGTTGGCTCTCCCGCTCAATGGCACGCTCTTCACGTTCTTGGATGTCGTCGAGATCTTCCTCCGTCTCCGCGTATCGCTCAGGGTGTCCGGTAAAAGGGCCTGGCAAACCACGTTCCCAACCCTCTGAGTAGGTACGGCTGCCCGGCGGGGGCCTTCGAGGAGCATTCGAGTGCTGCACAGGCGAGTGTGGTGCACTGTCGATGTGGACATGTCCGCTACGCTGTCGTGCCGTGTATTCGTAGTAAACTCCCATGAAAAGCACTGACCCCTGCATAGACGCAGTGATCAAGTAGATGAACCAGGTGCTCCAACCCTCCCAGCCCAGTCGAGCAAATAGACTTCCTGCAAACAAGAAACCACCTGGAGTTTGGATACACATCATGGGGATGCTTAGACTTCCAACATGCTTGAGGTGGTAGGTCATCCAGATCTGAGGCACGTATTGGATAGCAGCCAGAACCGTGGCCATGATGCCCAAAAAGTTGGCCCAAAAGACGAGGTGATCAGGGAGCGCAATAAAGAAGACGCCCGTCAGGATAATAACAACAAGGCCGTGAAGGACGCAAAGCAGTCCAACCATGACGGCTGTCTGCCATCGAGGTGCATCTCCGCGGAGATCTTCCGGCGGGACATTAGCCTGCCTATATCTGAAGAAGATGAGGAAAAGGACGAGACTACTCAGTAATCTTAGTTGACAGCATAAGTAAAGCAGAGGGTGGAGGCTGACATGAGACTAAAGCAAACCCATTGTGCGCCGAGCTGAGCAACACCAAGCAGACCAGCCGCGCACTCAAATTTACCGAGCTCCTTGCAACAACCTATGGCAGCACGAGACGGCGGGACTGTGAGAATATTTGCGAAACCCGAAGTAGCAGAAGTGACTCCCAGTAGCACAAAGTAAGGGGAGATGCCTTCGGAGGTGCCTCGAGAGATGATGCGGTAATGCTGAGGGAGGTAGGACACAAGGATACCGAGCAAGAGGACGCTACAAAATCATGATCAGTAACAAGAAAAAGTCGCCGAATACGAGGTTCAGCCATACATGGAGACGACAAGCTCAAGGTACGAGGGCGTTTTGAGTCGGTCGCATTGGTCGTCTTGAGGAGCAAAGACGTCCATGACAGATATTGGCTGCGCTGCGCAGCTTGGGACGGGATAGGCGTGGAGTTAAAGAGAGGCCCGCGATGGACTTGAGCGACGAGAAAATGATGCCCAGAAATCAGAAATCACGAGATCAGATGAACAGAACACCAGGGGTCCTGTCCTGTCCTGTCCTGGCCTGGCCTCAAAGAGTTTGCCCAAACCAAAGGCTTGAGCACGGGCTGGGCTGGGCTCGGTGCGTGATGTGGAGAGAATGATAGAGCGAGCGAACGGCGCGTTGCTGGGGAGTGACGTATGGTGTTATTTTAGTCGGTGCTATTCTGCAGTAGGAAGGCGAGGCTGTTTGCTGTGAGGGGCAGCAGAGCAAGCACAGCGAAGGGACCTAGACAAGGCGGAGTTAAGAATGGGGAATAATACGAGGGTATTATGGATTTGCGTTGCCCTTTCTGGCGAGCAGAGCTACAAGATCATGATTGGTGAACAAGGCGGTTGTTGTTGAGACACGAGAGGTAAGTTGGTATGCTGTAGCTTTAACTGTAGCTGAAGGTAGTAGTGTGGTGAGGTTGTTGGAGAAGAGGCAGAGAAAGGCAGAGGGAAAGGCAGAAGAGAAGAGGGAGCGATTAATGTAAGTAAGGACCTGCCAACTCAAATGACGGTGACGAACAAATGGATGTCAATCAAGTTGCAGTACCTACAAGTAAAAGCGGGCTTTTAAGACGCCAACCTAACTCTCAAATATGATGATTTGATTGCTGTAGCCTGTAGATGATCTCGCCTACAGACTCACAGTTCACGTGTCTTTCGGCAGTACCTGAAAGGTTAAGTCAAGCCCGGAGTAAGCTGAGGTACCGATACCTGAAAGACCACCATTAATTTCCACGGAATGCTTCATCTCCTTCCAAAATACGGTGTTTCAGTTTGCCAAGACGGAAAACGGCCTCCATCATTGTCAGCCCATTCGTATCATTGCCAGCTGGACCCTGCAGAAGGGATACTTACTTGGAGGCCTGAGAGAGTTAAGTTACAGGTAGGTCGGGGTCCCTTTGTCTACCGGGGCTTGGCGCCGACCCCATATGACGTTGTGATGAGGATAGCCCTGACAGACGGGCTTTGGGATTGACGATGGTCTCACTTGTTTGATCAGCATGGAAAAGCTCCTGGCGAATTTGTTTCAAAGTCTAGAATTGCAACCCTGGACCCTTTGTTCGCTGAAACTGACGATCTCTGGATGCTACTTACAAGATAACCCAGGATCATGATAAGCGCGTGTAAGTGCGCTGCAACTAGTATCCACTCAGCGGGTTGCTCATTTTCTCGTCCATCACCATCTCGCAACCTACAACTCAACTTACACCATGGATGATCCCGAGCCAGCAGCTGAACAAACGCCCTCATATTCAGAGCTACAGTCAAGCGATCGACAACAGCAAAACGCACCGTCGCTAAACCTAGTAGCTGAAAATGCAATCATTCAATCTCCTGAAGATGCCCTAAGCAAGCAGAACTACTATACATCCGCCCAATGGACCGCCGACGGAACATCACTTCTCGTCTCCTCTGCTCTCAACTCCATATCCACCTTTGTCCTCCCTGAAGATCTTCTCGACCCAGCTGCTTCTCGTCCGCGTCACATTGAGGCCCAGTCTTCACTATCCCTTCCTGAACCATCCCAGACAGTCGCCGCAGCTCCCTTCTACTCTCTAGCTGAACCAGCCTCTCAGACCGTCCTTGTCGGCTGTCGTGATCATCCCATTCAGCTGTATCATCTATTTCCTCCCGATGATGATAGCATCACATCGCGCTCTGCTCCACTTGCTTCGTATAAACTAATACGTCGTGAGACAGAGGAGTACATCACGCCCTCGTCTCTACTATGGGAAGCTCCTGGATCACATTTTGTGGTCGGCTCAACGAATCGTCTTGACTACTTTGACATGACACGGCCAGGCTCAGACGGGCCACTACTTACCATACCCACCATCCCCTCCAAGCGACACATCTCCAAGGGCAGTGGAGTTGGCATGAAGGGCACTGTCGCTGCACTAGCATCTTCACCTGTGGACGGCAACGGCAGTAGCATTGTTGCGGCGGGAACATGGACTCGCTGGATGGGATTGTACGATTTGCATCGCTCAGACAAAGTCGTTGCCAACTGGCCTCTTCCTCGCTCAGACGATATAGACGGAGCTATTGGAGGACAAGGTATTGTTCAAGTCCGCTGGAGTCCATGTGGTCGCTACCTCATCATCAACGAGCGCCACGCCTCCGGTCTTATCGTATATGATATCCGCGGAACAGGCGAACTCCTCTGCACTCTTCGCGGCCGAGACGCACCAACCCAGCAGAAGATGAACGTGGACGTCTTCGCCGGTGACCCTTATGCCGAATCACCGTTCTTTGAGGTCTGGGCAGGGACCCACAACGGTGGTGTTGCAGTATGGGAGGGCGTTGGCAGCCAAGCTGGAGTTGTAGATCCCTCTTGGGATTGGAAGCCCCATGATGCGCCGGTAGGTAGTACTGCGCTGCACTCCAGCGGCTCTGTTGTGGTGACGTGTTCAGGGGGATGGGATTTTGGAGAGTCGTCTGATGCGCAGAGGTTCTTTGACGAGTCTAGTGTCAAGATCTGGTCGATAGGGGCTTGACAGCTTTCATCATCACGGTAGGCTATATTGCAATGTCCGCATAACCAATGTAGAGCGTGTGGATGCAGCCCTACCCGTTCGTACACCCCCAGAATGTGCTCTTCATATACTGTAAGTACGATGATAGCTGCCTTTGACTGAACCCACCACTGTCAGGAGCATTTGGCCTTAAATACATCCAGTCACACCAAAAGCAAACCAAGCAAGTATTCAAGTTAATACACTTAATGTTTATGTATCATGACTGTCTACCATGAATTATTCCATCCCGCTCTTGACCGTGTGGCCATCATATCTCATGATTAACCCAAGCCCCTCTATCCAACCGAGTTGAACTGCTCGTTGCCCAAGACCCTTTTATTACAATGCAACTCCAGACATAACTCCCAATGCTAACCCTCAAAACGCCAAATCAACATCAAGCAAACCTTGAGTAGCAATACCTCTCGCTGTCCTTTATATACCGCCGTCTGCCTCTTTCATCAAGTCATGTACAATTAAAACCACCCAGGTCCCCGATTCTGCTGCCACAACGGTCCTCCACCGCCACCACGAGGACCGGGATATGCTTGGAGAGGACTGCTCATATGGCCTGGGGTACTGATGGCAGTTCCTGGCCGTGGCTCCTCCTCACTTATTCGTCCCAATCCTGAATTGTAGTTGTGTGGAAAGTCGTCGGGCTCTCGCGTCAGAGGCACCTCGTCGTGCTCCATCTGCGAGCCTCCGCCAACAGCCGCCGCCGCACCGGGACCGTATCCGTAAGCGGCCGGAGGATCCCACGGCTCCGAAAACGGTTCGTCTTGCTTCTGGATCGGGCCCATGTCCCGTACGGGAACCGGTGGGGGCGGGGGCATGTCGTCGGTTTCTTGCATAGGGGGTAGCGGAGAAAAAGTGTGGTTGTTATCCATTGGGGGACTAAAAGTAGAAACAATCTTGTTAGCTTCGATCGCAAAAAAAAACTTAAAACACGGTAACTAAATGGGGGCGCTTACCCAACGTGCTGCACCTGATGTTTCAGGCCTGGCCCCTGGCGCGTGTTGCCCTTTTTGCGCTTCCAGAGCCAGATACCAAGGACGACGAGAACGACGAGAGCTGCGACGCCGCTGATGGTTCCGCCGATTATGGCACCGGTGTTGGTAGAGCCGTTGTCATCGCCGTCAGTGTCAGGGGCTGATGCTGCATCGGTCGAGTCGTCGTCGGAATCGGTGGGCGAAGCTTCTTCACTGCCTGAAGTTGAGCTCGCTGTTTCTGTCCCAGTTTCTGTCTCTGATTCCGTTGAGGTTTTTGACTCTGTTGAGGACGTATCGGTGGTTCTTGTGGTGGAGCTTCTTGTAGTGGAACTCCTTGTAGTTGAGGCGTCCGTAGTTGAGGAATCCGTGCGAGTTGTCCTTCTTCTGGTTCCTAGTGTCGTCGGTTCAGAAAGCGAGGTTGCCGAGGCTGTAAGAGGAGCTCTTATGCTGGTGAGTTGAATAGCGGTCTTGCCCGAAGCCGTTGCCACCACGTTTGTAGCCAGGCCGGAAGTTGAGCCACAGCCATATTGGAAAAAGCCTCCCTCGAAGCTGTTCCTGTAACACGAATTGCTTCCTCGACAAGTAAAGACATAAGGATTCACTTCTGTCTGCGGCCCGCTATCGGCATCTACACAGCCTGTGAACACACCCTGCGTGCATGATCCTCCATCAGGACAGCATCCTACAGCGCCATGCTCAACATCCACCACACAATGCGAGCCTGCGGAGCAAGTCGCCGGCAGCGAGGGATCGCCACCTAGGTAACCGCAGACGGTGTTGAATTGCCGGCGCAGTAGAAGTGAATCGTCGGGCGCTGGTGTCGCGGCAAAAGGATATGGCACTACGTTGATCTCATGATAGCTGATGGTCTTTGTTGGCTGTGGCAACACATGACAGTTGCCAAGGTTGAAGATGCTGGAGAGGATGAGAAGCGGCGGTAGGCGCTCGATGAGATTGGCGGGGAACATGATTCGCAATCTCGTGATGCCAATCTCACGCAAACATGATCTGGCGGAAGTTGATCGATCGATAGTTGTAGCGGAGGTGAGATGGATAAGATCGCAGGTGGGTTGTGGTGAAGTCAAAGTAGACAGTAAAACCCGTGAATAAAGAGGTGAGAGAGAAAACACCCTTTGGTTGGAAAAAACTGCGCACGGGTAAGAAGGCGACAATGAGAAACCAATGATGTAACAAAGGGGGACAAGGAGGAAAAGAGTAAAGCCCTTGGAAAGAAGGGGGATCCTGTAACACAAGTAACGAGTTTACGAGGAGGCCGTCTGTGCCTCTGCGTCCAAGAAGTCCAAGTGGGCTTGGTGTATGCACCTTCTAGAGTGGGTGTGGATTGATTTTTTCTCTCTTTCACGGTTGCTAGAGCAAAAGAGAATCAAACTAGCAAGAACCAAGACCCTGTGAGGGAGGGCTGGTCCCAAGTTTTGTTGTTCCTATATCTTGGCTGAAATATAGATGACCTGCCCTGCCCTGCCCTGCCACTCTATTTCTTCACAAGCCACCCGAGCGTTTCAAGGAATAGAACAGAACCACAACGGCCGTGCTCTGAGGCGATGGGCGAACCAGGAACGAGGCCAAGGACGTTTAAAGTGCTGGCAGCCGGGGGGAGGGCGTTGAACCGGCATCCGGCGCGTCTCCCGGGGCGACTCGGAGCCAATCGAGAGGGCCGTTTTTGCGAGGACGGGAGGCTGGGGTAGAAGAGGCTGGGGGTTGAATCAAGGAAGTTTTTGATAAGATGGAGAAGACAATGACTACATATGTAAAGGAAAAAAAAAGAGAAAAAAAAGAGACGACTAGGCTTTCCTGGTAAACAAGGATGAGATAGTAAAAAGCAATGACACAGCAACCGGAAACAATTCTCTGGCGTCTGGAATGTCTGAATGCGCTCAAGCAGCCAATCTCACGACACCAACTCGGAGCCTCCTACGACACCTGCACACCCTCAGAGGAGGTGTCGGCCACGTTGGCATGTTGTTCGATTGTCTCAAATCTGGCGCCCTCTTTTTTTTAGGTCGATCTTTTGTGCATTAGTAGTCGCTAGTGGCTTGATTGCACCCCTTTCTCGAACCCTTTTGTTCTGTTTTCATCAATGCGATTAGCTTCAGTTTCTTCTATCATCGGCTAAATAAGTGCTCCTCATCATATCTCGACTCACCTGCTACACTCGATCCTTTGATACAATACTCCAGCTGACACTATCATTGTTTGGAAACGGTGGCGGTGCCTCACCTGTGATTTGTTTCTATTTCGGGATGCATATACTAAACCACACCGCAGATCTCATACAAAACTTGCACAACTATACCTCGTATCACGATACCTTCTCCGTATTAAACGTGGCCTGAAAGAAAATCCATTAATAGTTCTTCGCCTCTATCAGATCAGTACTATATCGTCTGTTCAAAATTGTCCCATGCCCCCTCTCAGTCGCCCAATTACCTCATCGACATCCTGTTCCGGCCCTTACGCAACGCCAAGCCATCATAAATACCATCCCGAACCCACAATCTATACCAAACCTGAATCGAACGCTTCGACTATCGCCGATGAAACTACTGACCAATAAGCCCGAAATCTTTCAACAACATTGTTCGCCTTTTGCTAGACCATCTCATGGCTGCTGTCGCTCGATCGGCCGTCATTGATAGATAAGTTCTTGAGCTGCTGTGCGCCCTGCTTGCGAGCTTTCTTAGCTTCCTTGGCCCGCTTCCTGTCCTGCTTCTTCTGCTCCTTGAGCGCCTTCTTCTCTTTTCGGGAGAGCCGGGGAAACTCGCTGTCTGGTCCACGGAGGACGAAGCCGGGATGCATGATGTTGAGCAATACGAGGGCAATTAACATTGGCGCGGCATCTAGCGCAAGCGGATACCCTTCGTGAGTGAGAAGATTGTTATGATCATCAACGCCCGGACCAAATTCGACAAGACGGAACACGATTCGGATCTTGACCATGTCAGTTTGATAATTCGGATCGGGGAAAACAAATCAAACATACCACAATCATGACGAGGACGAGCAGCATGGTCCAGATAAGCCACCTGATCATTCCGATGCTTCGGCCCTCAAGCTGTCGCAGTTTGAAGTAAAAGAAGGCGGTGATGCCGCTGAACATGAGGACAACGCCAAGCTGCACACCAACTCCAGCCATGTAAACTTTCATTCCGATGTGAATAATGTTGGTATCTTCATTGTTGGAAAGCATGACTCCACCAGCGCCCTGGACAATAAACAGAATGATGTCGAGCCAGACAAAGAGGACTGTCATGCGAATGGCCTTGATTCCCAGCAGCTTATGATCGGGCATGCGGAAGTATACCATGCGTGCTACTGCCATGTACACAAAAGCGTTGATCCCTGACTCTGTTAGAAATTGACCCGAGGCTCTGTATTGATGATACTAACAAAGAGGAGCAAGCAGGAAAAAGAGCTGGCCTAAGAGGGCGTATGTGGTGTTCTGTTGATGTCGACTTCCAATGGTCTTGAAAGCAAATCCGATTGTTTCCCAGGCTGCACCCATAATAGCGACCCAGCAAAATTTCTATAAACCATTAGGTACAGGTGCTTAGGATGTCTCTGTATACTCGCCTTTTTGAATAAGATTGCTTGGACAAAATGGGCCAAGGTTGACAGGCCGAAGAGCACGCAAATAGCAAGATTGGCAGCAAAGCTCGGGTCAAAGAAGTAATTGGAGTTGCATGCATCGAATGGAACACGGCCATATTTGCCGGGTACTGCAGTCGTGCAGCTGGCGATGGCTGCAGATGCTGTCGTGGTAGTCGGAATATAAGTTGTGGTGGTGGTGGTCATGGTGTAAGTCGTGTAAGTCGAACCTGAGGGTTGTCAAGGTGGTCGAACTCGTTCTTGAGTCGATGGGCTTGCCTGATGTGTGGGTATAGTGAACATTCTTCTGTCTTCTTCATATATTCGACTAGATGTCGCCTTTTGGCGTAAATTATGTATTTGGCGAGCTTGATAACGTTTTCTTTGAGGCTCAGATATATATCATATATCCAAATCGGGTTCATCGCAGGGGTTGTTTGGCGGAGACACGCTGGCTCGCCAAAGCTAAAAGAGGCTCAGCCAACGAGGTGCAACTATTTGCTTACTCGAGTATGTAAGACGGGACGCTGGGTTCAGAAAGACATATGACGAGGCTGTAATATCCTCAGTATAGGCATAGCCAGCGGCTCTGATATTTGTCCGCTTATCCAGTTTCAAAGACTTGGAAATCTGCCTTTTGGCGAACGGTCCAATCAGAGTCATGTCAACAAACGAAGGATGTAGTGAATTCAATGTTCAGGTAGCGTGTCTTTTAAACACTCTCGTCTCAGCTACAGCCCAGTCGTTTTCTACTGATGATCATCGTTTTTATTCTAGATATGGCCTGCTTCGCAGTTTGTAAGTTTTGCACGAGTAGAAAGCGTCAAAACCTTATTGTTGAGCAAACAACTACATCTCAAAGTCTAGGCCGATCTTGACTGCTAGGTAACCTATCAATCATACCTGAACGTGAATGATGGAACCTTGGTCCTCCATTCTCCATTCTCCATTCTCCGACAACAAACTTGATTCACGAGTCTAGATGGCCCAATTCACCAGTGCTAGTGACTGACAAGCACCTGTCAGTGGTGCCAAGCAGCATCAAGGGTCCCCTTCTTCTCCACTATTGATCTGAACCCTTGAAGGTGTCCCCCCCCCCCCCGCCTCTGGTTGGAGCTCTTGGTACCGATTATCGCGAGAAGCCAGGCTACTTGGAGTAGTAGATCATCAGCGCGCGCTAAGCTCGGCGCGACTAAAGCTGACACAAAAGAATAGATAACCTCGACGCTGGCTGTAGGTGATAGAGTGGCTGGTTTAATTTGGGCAGCAAATGACCTCTCCTGAAACCGCCATTTCCTGCCTCCCGTCCTCATCCTCCTCCTATTGCTCGTGACACCATCAGAATTCATTCAAGGCAACCCCGATCGACGGGACCTGACTTGCCTCGCCTCGCCTTGACAGTGCACAGGCCCCAATTGGATTGGACCATCGCTTGGCCGCTGCCTTGCTCCCCTCCTTTCCCACCTCCGCATCCCTCCTCCCTGGTATTGTGATAAACTCAAAAGCTGCAAAGAAAAGAGGCGGGAAAACCTCTCCGACCGACCACAAAACACCATCTCTTGCAGCGGAAGCTCTTGACAGCTGCATACTCCTCAAGACTTCTGCGGAAGATATGCTCCTATAGTTGATCAGCATCTCTTAACCTACGTCTACCTGCTATACCTAGGTATTTATTATCATGCCTCCCATCAAGGTCAAGTCCAAGAAGCTTCCTGCTCCTCGTGAGGGCAGTCCCATCTCCATCCGCCACGATTTTGAGCACCAACTTCCCGACATTGCAAATGACGACAGCTTCCGTGACGTCGTCAAAAAGCTCTCCTTGTACGTATTATTGATCTGACAGGAAATTGATCGGTTTCATGTAGCTAAGACGTTATTATGTAGATTCTTCGGCGATGCTATCGAGCTACCAAGCACCTTTGAGCAGCTGAGGACTACGGCTGCCGGGAGCTGTCTGCGCCTCTTGGTTGATCATCTCGCTGCAACATGCACCAACCCAGCCATTGTCAATGCCCTTCTGTACGTGTATCTCTGTTACCTTGTGTTACCTCTGTCTTGGATTGTCGTCATATTCTGTGGTGTGTGTGGCTGCAGATGAGATCAGGGTGGTCCAATCACAGACTTGTCCAACGCAACCTCAACCAGCATGAACATATCTCCTAGTGCTGACCTGAACAATCTTTCCCCAACTGACCGAATCTCTATAGAGCCCTCAAGTGGCATTATGCGTCTCAATCAGATCACCGCACCTTAGGTGAGTCGCGGGCGGACGCCTGTGAAATCGTCGCATGGCGTTTCCTCACTCGACTTTCCGAGCGAGAGGCAGTTAACTACTGCCTCTATGAGATCCCCAGCTTTGATGCCGACCAAGAAGCGGAAGCGGAGGGAAACGGCCGTGAAGGTGACGAGGAGGCCGGCGAAACATCTCCTTTGCTCTCTCATATTCGTTCCATTGACAACCGCCGCCGCGGGCCAGGTCCAGCTGGAAGCAGTATGAAGCGTAATCAGCTTCTGAGTTCGCTCTCTCGCTTGACTATGACATCCGATGATGAATCAGACGGTGAGAGCGAGGGTGATCCTACCTCATCATTTAAGAATTTGAACGCTCTTGAGATTGCAGCCATTGCCGATGCCAAACGATTTCTCAGTCAGCACATTGTGCAGAAGATTATCACTGCTATTTGGAGCGGTGATATTGTCTTTTGGGACAGTCTATCAGTACATTCAACTAAAAAGGTTCGGTTTTACAACCCCAGGACTGCAGACCCTTATTCTCGCCTCCGCGTGCCCAAGTACCTCAAGAGCTGGGAGGTCGTCTTCTTCTGCACTTTTATGGCACTTTACTATTCTGTTCTTATTGTACGAGACGAGTCTCGCATTACAATTCCTGAGGTTTTTCTTTTCGTTTGGATAGCCGCCTTCTTTTATGATGAGCTCAGTGAATGGCTTGATGCGGGCTCCATCTTCTATGCTACAGACATTTGGAATCTTTTTGATATGATCATGATTGCCATTGGCTTTACATTTACTATTCTGCGTAAGCGACACCCAGTCTAATTTGGAACGATGACGAGCTAACACAAAGCAGGCGTCATTGGCATTCTCCAGAATAAGCCCCAGTTAAGTGACCTCGCATTTGATATCCTGGCACTCGAGGCGCTGTTCATGATTCCTCGCATCTTCTCTATACTCAGTCTGAGCCCAGCTTGGGGTACTCTGATTCCGTGCTTGAAGGAGATGGGCAAAGACTTCTTCAAATACATGGTACTCGTTGTCGTGGTGTACTGTGGATTTCTAACGACGTTTTCGCTTGTTGGTCGCGATGTCTTTGCCTTTAAGTCAATGGCATGGATCCTCACAAAGATATTCTATGGCTCCGCACCTATCGGTTTCGAGGTGATGAACCAGATCGACCCTTTTTTTGGGCCTCCTCTGATGATCATATTTATCACCTTGTCCAGCTTCCTACTAATGGGCTCCTTGACTGGTATGCTATCCAACAGTTTCTCGCGGGTTATCACCCACGCTAAGGAGGAGTACCTGTATGTGTACAGCGTGTATGTCTTGGAGGCGTCGACTAGCAATCGACTCACCCATTTCTTCCCGCCGTTCAACCTGTTGGCTTTGGTCATCTTCCGACCTTGGCGTTTGATCTTCTCGGCTGACGAGAAGTTCCGTGCTGGTCGGATCGTGCTTCTCAAGGCCACTCACTGGCCGATTGTGGCTATCATTAGGCTGTATGAAATGTATCGCAAACCGGGGGTTGCGGAGGACGAGTTTGCTGGATTCAAAGGCCCATCACACTACACTCGACGCAACGGCAGGAACTCCATCGCCCAGAAGCGGTCTACGTCCAACGTTGGTCGCCGAGCTATGCTGTCCCCGAGAGGACGAGCTAATGGCCGCAATGCGGAGCTGCGTGAAGATGATGTGGATGCCCCAACATCTATGGAGGTGCAGCTTAATGAGCTGAACCGCAAGATTGACCAACTCACTGCGGCTGTTTTGGCAATCCAAGAGAAGCAGGCAGGTGATGGGAATGGCAATGGAAGCTCGAATTCGACCGCTGCCGCCTAACCGTGGTTTTGACGACGAAACTGGTCTGTGGGATCTCTCGAACATAACATACCTTTAGAGTCGGATCATGTTCTGTCCGGTTCTCATCGGCAGAAGCCTAGAGTGGAGGTTTGAGAAGCTAAGAAGGGTTCCAGGAGCTATGGTGTGATGTGGATGATCACAACGGCTCTGTCTTGGTGTGAGCGATACGTTAAGGATGTCAGAATAAGGGACGACAACGACTCTACGTCTCGACCTTGTTACTGGGAATGTCTGCATTGGAAATGTTGCCGAATTATCTCAGGTTCATACAGCGTTATGACAGTAGTGTAAACTACATGTCTCATAGATATTTGTGATAGCTTATTCGTCGATTATATGCTTATTGGTACGGCTTCGAAAATGACACGGCTTTGCATGATAGTCATCGAGATAACGATAACCGAGGAGGTTGGAACAGAAACAGGCAATGAGCGGCAAGCGACGGCGTGGGGAAGATGGCGGGGAGATGAAGTATATTGTGGGGGAGTCTAATTGGGGACGGGTTTGTTTAAAGGCTGGACAGGTTGTGATGGAATAATTCTTGGTGTTTTACTGTTGGTGATGCTGCCTGTACGACGTTGCACAGCTACCGTTGCTTAACCACCCAGTAACGCACAACTCTCGAAATCAAGAGGTGCCTATGAAAACAATGCCTTGTATCAAATCAATAATTCACATTTCTGCTATTATCGGGCATCAAGTCCACCCCCGAGACAAGCCGCCTTTAACTCGGTCGACGGGTCCGAAGATAAACATAGCCGAACGCCGATCTCGGCGCCCCAGGCTTTTGGGTCTGAAGCTGAGCTCACAAGCATGAGCGTGGGGGCCAACCAGATTGGAGGAATTGCCTGTTACACCTTTGATATGGATATGGATACCCACTGGGGAATTGTCGGGGTTTACATTTAGTTTTGCGACCGCCGTCGGGGGTTGTTCTGCTAGCTTTTCTTTAGCAGGTCATTTTCTTGCTTTATTTGCAGCTTGTTCCCTTTCTCTTCTTTCGTCATAACGAGCGCCTTGTTTATTTGCGAAGAGAAGAAGAGCAGGCTGGGCGAAACATATTCACCAGCCATGAAAGATTCAGACGCGACACCGGCGCTCGCTCTCTCCGGGACAACTACGCCCGAGCAAGTCGTCAAGAGCAAAACAAGATGGAACACAAAGAACCTGACATGGCGAATCGGCGCCGACTTGGCCTCTGCTGCGAGCGCTGCGTCCATGGTAGCGCCCATCATAGCCATGATTGACCGGTAAGACATTTCCTCGTCCGCCAAGAAAGTCAGAACCTGACATCATGACAGCTCCATCATGGAAAACGCTTCCGGCGCAAACACCCTCGCAAACTCCATCAAAGCCTCCCTCAGAACCCTCCTCACTCGCCCTCACGCCCTGCTCCTCTCGAAACCCACCGCCCTCATCTTCTGCCTCTACGGCGGCACGTACCTCACCGCCAACAGCGTCGACACCCTCTCATCGACCGTCAACGATCGTCCTGCATCCTCCGTCACGGCGGGCACCACAAAATTCGCTGCCTCGAGCGCTGCAAACATCGGAATCTGCATCTACAAAGACCAGGTCTTTGTGCGCATGTTTGGCCCCCCCGGCGTCGTGCCCCGTCCTGTACCGCTCGCCTCATACGCCCTCTTTGCTACTCGCGACAGCTTGACTATCTTCTCTTCTTTCAACGTCCCTCCGCTGCTGGCGCCGTATCTGGATGAGTGCTTCTCCGATGAGGTGAGGAAGCGCGTGTCGGGGCTGTACGCTGCGCAGTTTATGGCTCCCGCTATGGTGCAGTTCATCTCGACGCCGCTGCATCTGCTCGGTCTGGACATGTACAACCGCCAAGCTACGGGTCCCGCAGGCGCTGTAATTTCGATGCGCGATCGCTTCGCCCAGGTGCGGCGCAACTGGGCCGTGAGTTCTGTTGCTCGCATATGTCGAATTGTCCCAGCGTTTGGTGTCGGCGGCGTGGTCAACATGAAGGTGCGCAAGAACCTCATGACCAAGCTAGAATAGAGCAAACTCGCCATTTACAGCGAGCTTTTCATCATGTTATTTGGCGTTTTCGGTTACATGGCTATGTAACCATGGGTTTGATGTACTTTGTTTGTTTGATCTTGTAACGATCCACGGCATTTGGGTTATGTTTATGTTGCATCTCGGGGTTTTTTTTTTTTTTGGTAAGGGTGCGACAATGCGGAAAAGGCATATACGATGATGACCGGCTACTCATAATAGATTTCTAGAACATGATAGACTCGAGGTAGAAGGGGGAAAGGCCCGATATGGCGGACTGAACTCATACGAATAAACGAGTAATTCATCTGCGCAAGACAATTTCATTGACTCCCTCTCTAATACAGATTATCCTCCATGCACCCATAACTAACTCATGCTGAATATTGTCATGATGTTCCTCCCAAGCCAGATCGAGTTCTATTCGCAATATTGCTTATTAGTTATGGTTTAAACATGAATATGCTTCACACAAGGCATCTCTCGGGTTGAGTCATTATACAATTGTCGCTTTCATTCATCACGCATGTCTGCGCACATGCTATTTTCCACCTCCGGTCCCATACTGCCACTGCTTTTTTCGTTTCTGAGCTCCTTGCCATACATATAATGCAAGTATCCGCGGCGATATCATCCTCTCCCAGCTCGCCTTGTTGAGCATCTTCGATATGGCTATTCGACATGACAAGCATCATTCCTTGCCCCAATCCTCCAACCCAGCACCTTTGCCATATGCGCTGCAACAAATCGCCATCCATACATACCCCCGAAGCCCTCTCCAGACCTAATCACCTCGGTGGGGGGATACAGAACAAAGTAAAAGGGGAAGAAAGCACTGAGCTCAGTCATGTGATATCAAAGGGGAATTTCAAAGGCCAAAGACCTGCCTCGAGGCAGATACTTTGGAGAAGAAGGTTATTGTCAAAAGAAAAAAAGAAAAGAAAAGGGGGCGTAAACTCCCCATAAAGAGCTAACGAACGTCTGGTACACTGGTCATGAAACTTTGTGCATCATGCAGCTAATAAAATGGTATCAAAGAAGCAGCATGTTCCTCACCGACGTGTCGTCATAATCCGCAGAAAGAAGAAGAGAGAAGAAAGAAGAAAAAGAGGTACGCGTGTCGTCCGACGAGGACTCATGAGAAAACTGTAGACCCACTCAGGAGGAGAAACACTCGTGCTGTCGAGATGTAAAGTTCTGTACTGTACTGTATGTCGAAGGTTGGAGAAACGGTCATATACGATGGCGGTCCCGGTCCAAGTCCATGTCCGTGTACCGCCCGCCCTCCATCAAACTTGGCTTTCAGTTTGGATCCAGGCCTTTAACGATGCAACCAAGCTGAAACACCAATTCGTCATCGCGGGTCGGTCGCTCAAACCGACTCCACGTATAGGAGCAATTTTTCGTTTCGCTGGAGAGCATAGTCCAAGTCGTTGTCACTGATCATACTTGGTTTGTCGCCCGTGGGCTCATCCTTGTAAAACAGTTGAACCTCCTGATCGGCAGGCACCTTCAGCCGGTCGCAGATCTTGTCATATAGTGCTTGGAATGAGATGTCTGTCGGCACTCGGATGGCAATGAGATCGCCGTTGAAGTACATCTTGATCTTCATCGCCGATGCTGGCTGAGCTGGGGGTTGCATGCCCGCGCCAAGAGAGTTTTGCGAAGGCTGTGATAGTGATGAAGCTTGTCGCTGTATCTCAGGGGCTCCGTGACCCATCTGGTGTGAAGGTGCCGCCGAAAGACCAGCGTATCCGCCACCATTGAGATTGCTTTGGGATGCCTGCATCGATCCATCGGCTGGAGACTCAGCTGAGGAGAGTTGGGATCCTTGTGAAAGTCGGTAGTCGTCGTCGTTCTCGTTGCCGTCAATCTCGTAATCTCCCTCGCGAGGCGCAAAGAACTGCCTCACCAGGTTACACCTCGAGATGTAATGGGGTTGGTTGAGCAGGTTCTTCACGTAAGCGTCCAAGTTATGGAGCCGGCCCTCTGTTATGGCATCCGTCACGTAGTTAACAGGACCGGGCATGTAGGGCAGCGTGCGCTTCTGTGTCCCTGTGTTGCCAGCCTCGGCAGGAAACTCGGTGAGCAGAGCAATTTGAAAATCGTAAAAGTCCTCGTAGTACCGCGACAATTCCCATTGTCGCCCATCTTCGAGCAACGCTTCGATCACGAACCAGTACTTGTCTTCAGCAAAGCAGTATCGCGGTATTCGTGCTTGAAGAGGCGCGTGCAGCGGTGCAGCAGGCTTCGGGACATATTGATTTTGCTGAGGCTGCGGTTGTTGAGATGTTCGGGGCTGAGTCGCGATTCCTGCCTGTTGCGAAATCAGTTAGCATTACCGACGGGGAAACTGACTTAAAGGGGTTGCTTACAGTTCCATTCTGCGAAGGCTGTCGAGAATGTTGCTGCTGCTGGATGCTCATGCGCTCCATTCCTTGCTCGATAGCCTGTCCAGGCTGTCCAGGACCACCTCCTTCAAACTTGCCCAAAGTGATACTGCTGTTCTTATATTCAGCAGCCATCTTCTTCCACTCCTCGACCTTAGGAACACCAGCACGTTTTATAGCATCGCCCGGGTTCGAAATCGCCTTGTCGCTCGCCATGTCTCGAATCTCAACAAAGGAGACAGGAATCAACCCAGGACCACCAAGTCGACCGATCGGTTTGGCAACGAACCACTCCGGATTCGATTGTGCGATAACGATGATGGCCTCACCAGCTTTGGCCTCCAGCTCGTCTGCTCTCTCGGCGGCAAAGTCGTACATGACAATTCCGTAGACCATGGCGCCTGATTTTCCAACTGACTTGGAGTTTCGTTGGTGTCCTGGAGTAGTGGCGTTGGGAGGCATAGCGGCGACTGGCGCAGGTTGAATTGCTGGAGCTTCGCTGTATCCAGAATCGTGATCGGGGTTCTTTGTGGTTGAGGGAGCGGGAGCGGGAAGTTGACCACCGTCTGATTGCGCGCTATCTCGCTCGGTTCGGCCAAGGGCCTGGAAGAAGGTGACAGGGACAAGGCCACGGGCGTCGGGCAGAGCAGGGTTGCATGCCTCATACCAATCTTGATCGTTTTCGCGACCGATAACGTGGAAGAAATCGCCTCTCGAAAAGCTGAGTTCTTGGCTTGATCGTGCTTCATAATCGTAGAGGGCTCGAATCACCTGCGAGTTGAGTTGGGCATCAGCACCTAAAGTCCATTATAATTATTCTGAGGGTGGTCGTGTCGTGGAACCATGGTGGTGCCTGATGGGGCAGAACCACCATGGAGCATGGACATGATGGGGGAGGCTTGGAGCATATTGGGCTCAAGATTCGAGGCCACCAACCTTCTTGGGAGGGACAATGGCGACGGCAGATTTAGGAGTGACGGGTCCTTTCTCCTTGTCACCTTTGATCGAACGTCGAAGAGCCTGTACGAAGCGCATTACGGTTAGTTTTGGGGCTGATCTCGGCTATTTCTGAGTCTCCAGCGAGGCCGGCGCAAATAATGAGCAACGACGAGCAGAGCGCCCGAGGCGAGTTGAGCACGCGGGGGAGGGGGGTTTGGCTTGAAGCAGTCGGATGAGGAGGGAATGAAGATAACATAACGCCTCGAGCGAGTGGAGGGCCATGTTATTCTGCGCTCCATGGGAAGACCAGAGGGGGGCCATGACGAACCTTCATTGTTGTGTAACTGAATGCCTCCCGGGCAGTTGCGAGTTGGGAAGTTGTGAATCGCTCGAAGGTGGAGGTTGGAAAAAAGGATCGCAAGATAACCTGAGTAGGTAGAGACGAGACGACGGGCTGGGCTACCTTATTTCGATCAAATCCGCTTGTACTGCCAGGTACCTAACTGCAAAGGCCAGTGCAGTGCAGCGGCGCCGTTGCAACAGAGGGGCCACCCTCGAGTTACTGTACCTTACAGTGAGCGCCTGGGGTCGCACAGCGGCGGGGGGGCAGCCTGAGCGGGGCTGGCTGGCTAGGCGCTGGAGAAGGTGACCTAGCGAGGGGACGTTTGATGGAAGTGATTGCGTAAGGTGGAAGTCTTGAGGTTTAAGAATGGCAGATGTATAAGAAGAATTGTCGATGTATAAGTAATCGTAGCTGGTTGATTTTGTTTGCTTCTTTTCCCACTTTGCTTTGCTTTGCTTGATAACTGTCTGATGATTTGCTTCGTTCAGATACCTATCTATATACCTGCAACTGAGGGACACGGAACTGCTACTATCCTAACATCAGTGAATCTGTGGTTATTGGTCATGTACTCGATTCAGTGCTATGGCATAATCGGCTGGAGTATATCCCGGTCCAAAAGGTTTCAGAAAATCAGAGGCACAAGTCTCAGTTCATTAAAATAGACTCCAAAATCAAGAGGCCAATTCTTGGAGGTGGGGTGATGAATGGATGGAGGGGTTCCCTCCCATTTGAACTTGGCACCCGCAGCGTCTTGTTTGTAAGTGATGAATTTACTGTATACGAAAGCCAGTCCAATAGAAGCGTGAGAGGCAAGGACACAATGCTAGAGTACTCGAATGTACTGTAGTAATAAACCTGTTAAATGACAATGATACGATGGATGGTGGTCCGTGACTTTCACGGACGCTTCCAACCACAGGCTTCAAACATGGATGGATGGATGTGCTTATTCTGATGTGTTATTTATCAGCACTCTAGCGCCAGAGAGAACTGACAGCCTGAGCCTGAGCCTGAAGCTCAACCTCGACCTCAGCTCCTGGTGCTAAATAAGTTAGCTTCGCTATCGTTGGCGCCGGCCAGGTCTGACAGTCCAATACATTACACCATTGAGCGCTTCGAGGTACTGTAAGCTCGAGTAGACGATGCACAAACACCACTCAGAGAGCATTTCGCATCTGCGCAATCCGCTTACAGAGCCAATCCCCATCATATCCAGCCCCTCCCCTCCCTCGTAAACCATAAACCGCACAGAAACATGGATGACTCGGGCCAACCGGTCGACCTCTTCGCTCATCCCCGGGCAGATTATTCAAGGGGAGGGCGTCCCAGCATGATTTCCACCGGATCGAATACACAGACTATTTAACAGGATCCTTGTATCTTCCGATGCCGCTAATCAGACGCTTGTGCTGGTTGAGAAATTTCCCGCCCAAGGGAACTGCAAGAAATGGGCAGGGATCAGCAACGTACAGGACGCAGGGGGGCCACGCTTTGAGGATTCATGAATCGAGATGGTCGACGAGGCATCATTAACACCAGCTTTTGGCATATCCAGCCTCAGAAAGATATTTATCTATCCCGCCATGACGGATAATGGCGTGGCTCAGTTCCAGTCCTTTGTGCATGACAAAGCACAAAACACCCGAAACTCACCTCGCATAAAGACACAGCCACCTGACGCTGATGGTGTCGTGTGCAACCAACAGCCGCGCGCGCACCTCACATCATATCTGCAAAATACATACTCCGGTATGGCAGGACAAGCTCAAGCTCAAAGCAGAGTCCCGTCCAAGCGTCTAGTGATGATGAAAAACAATAGACCGAGTGTCACGTTGCACGAGGCCATTAACTCCTCCTATTACCTGCGATGATGCTTCTCCATCATCGGCTCATGCTATGCCTCTCTGCAAAATCCTTCTTCACACGCGACATATCGACCCTTCACGTCTATCCATTCCACGATCCAGTCGATCACTCCCCTGTCCAGCCTTTATCCACCGGAAGCGTCCCCCGCCAAAGCCACGATGGCGCCGTTTTGCTGCGGATACCGCTGTCCTGGGCCCTAATCTTGAGTGCCAATCTCCCGTCTCTGTCGGCGGACAAATTTGGCGGCCTTGTCGTCAATCAACTGCAAGATGTCTCTCATAACAAGCCATTGTAGATGTGATCAGCTCCGAGGCCCTTGTCTCTGATTCGAATACTTGTGAAAGACAGCCTGATGCCCGAATTCACAACACCAAGACCAAGACCTTGGCAAACATCCCGACACTTTGGCACTCCCCGCCCAAGAGATTTCAAGCTAAAATTCTCTCAAAACGAACATTCTCCTTTTACAGGGATTTATCTTGATTTCGGAGCACGACTGTCCACGGCCTGCGCAAAGGTGGAGGTTTCTGAAACCCAGACAGCTACTCTCACGATGCACGAACTAGGTATCAAAAACATTTACTCTAAGCCAATATATATAAATATATAAATAAAAATGAGAGAATTTTTATTTATTTGCGAATAAAAGAAACATAAGTATGATTTAAAATCAAAAATCAAAAAGTGAGAACGTCCCTCCCGCCCTTCTTTTGCAGTTGGGCTCCCTATATTCAATTCACCAGCACTTGAAAGGCACTACCAAAGGCCTTTTACACAATTGTCCACGGTTTTGAGCCTCGTGAAGTAGGCTGTGAGGTGAGACCGCCAACCAGTGGTGATCAAGCAAGGTGGGGTAAACACAGTTTGTTCAGTGGTTTCAACAATAATAGTTTCAACATTGGTTTCAACAGTAGATAGCGGTAGTTATGGCTGGGATTCGAACAGGACACGCTTAGACAAACGTAAGTTCAAACACGGTGTGGACGTCTCGCACAACAGTGGATCTGAGCCCAAACCATTGCGCCAGCGGGCAAGAGATACGTTCTCAAGCAACTGTGCAAACAAAGTGGCTTATAAGCATTGATTACTTAGGTCGTCAGCATTTCACCACAACACAGCACTTCCTCACTAAATCAAGTCATATTCAGTGATACTAACACCTCATTAACAAGACTCGATGAATTGTCGGAATGAAATCAATTACTGTTTAACTAAAAATACCAAATCACAACTCCACGAAACTCCAAGCACCATCAAGAGCGTCCTGGTCCCTGTTGGGGCAAAGTAGAAAGACCAGTACAGCATCAACATCATGACTGCCAGCAAGCAACTGATCAGTCACTGACCCCAACGGTACCAGGAGCCAGTTGGCCGAAAGCTTTTATCCCATGCCAGCCCATGCAAATTCCATTGCGTCTAAACTCCCTCCTATCCATCCAATTTTGTGATTCTTCATACAACAAAAGCGTCGCGTCCCATCGAAAGTCGAGCCGAGTGCTGGTATGGAGGCTATGGTTAATTGATCAAGTCCCGAAGCAGCATAGGTAAAACTATGCACATGCTTCCTCAAGTTGGCGCAAAAATAGTAAGCAGTTCGATGCCACGTAAGCAGAAAAGAGGGTATAAAACGCCGTAGTCGTGTCTACATGGATGAACACACATCACTCAAGTGAAAGGTATCATCATGCATCGTCGATGAACATAACGACGGCAGAGTCTCAGTCGATGAGACGTCGGTGTCAAGTCGCAGGAAAAATGAAAAGAAAAGAAAATCGAAAAGAAATGCACACAAGGTTCAGATCTGGCCCTTGATGTCAACCTTGCGGAATGCGGAATTGCGTGCACCCTCGAAGAGGGAACCGGCTTTGCCAGTCAGAAACGCGATGTAGTCCGTCCGGTCTTCCAGCAAGTGTTGACCTTGATGATCGATGATAAACTGGGCGGCATCAGCATCAGACTCGAAACCGAGTTCCTCAGTGATGAAGCGAAGTTTGACATCCGGCTTGTATCTAAAAGGCAGTTAGTAAAGATTCGACGATATGGAGGTGACAGAATAACTTACGCTTTGCAAATATTGCACAACGCAGCAAGCCGCTCCCGGACAACAAACATGTCCATGAGATATGCGCCCATGTTAGGGGTATCTAGGTAAAGCTGGAAAAACCTGTGATAGTTTCCCAGCGCCAGTGAAGATCGCACATCCAGTGCATGTTTGATCGGCTTCTCCTCCTTCTCTGCTGCTGTTAGATCTGCCAAAGTGTCGTTTAGGCCGGTTCGGTTGGCGGTGTGGATAAAGTAAAGAATGCGATACGCCTTGAATTCAATGGGGTTGCCCTTGAGGCCCATGCCATACAACGATCGTAGCTGTGTCTGGCACTGATTATACTCACCAATATCCCCCTTCTCTAAGGCAATCCGGGCATGGATTTCATACACAGAAACGGTAAAGTCGTTCTTGATATGTTGCACGGTCAGGTCTTGTCGCATGGACTTGAACTGATCACAGATGTACGAGTAGTTGCTCTCTCGCTTCCACTTCTTTTTCAGAAGATCCAGGGTCTGACGTAGTATACGCTCGGGTCTGACTTTAGACGGAACTGGAGGAGCAGTAAGACGAAGATACTTCTTCTCAAGTACCTCGCATGTGCCAACTATAGGTCCAGATGAAGGCGGAGGCGGACTGGGGGATCTGAAAGCCTTATACTCGTTCTCGAACCGGCGCTTGCGTTTGTTGGCTTCCTTCTGGAACTTACTTGATTTCGGTAGGGGCTCGTCCATGGAAGCACGTTTTTCGGGGGAGGGGTATGAGATGCGGTCTTCAAGTGAAGACCGCGAGTTAGTACGCCACGGTGGCTGGGAGTTGTCATCATTGGAAAAATCGTTGGATTTCCTCTTCTTGGGGTTTAGGGGATCGCGAACAGGGGTATGGAGATTGTGCTTGATATCCGCGTCACGTTCGGCCTTGACTAGAGCCTGTGGAAGGGGCATGTTGTCCCAGTCGATTGTGTATAACGTGCCGTTCTCCTTCGCAGTACCGATGGTGCTCTTAAGCTTAGCCTCGATATCCGCACGAGACACGGTAGGTTCGTCATTCTGGGGAAGGAAAGATCTTTGAACATAACTCCGAACAGATTCGGGCCAGTCCACTTTGGGCTTGGCTTGCTCAGGTGCTGTGGTTACACCATTCACGGACGAAGCGGGAGACATTTGGGGTTGCACCTGGGGCGGAGGAGGCACGTATCCGGCGTAGGGAGCAGCTGGAGCTCCGTATTGACTGAATCCTTGACGAACGGCAACGGGAATGAAGGCTGGATCTGCGTCGAGGGTCAGGCCTGTCGAGTGAGGAGGAGTCTTTGCGGATGACTTACTCGTCGGGTAGGCGTAGGATGCTGGTACGGTTTGCTGGGTTACGCTGGGCGCTTGCTGCGCTGGCCAACTTGGCATCATGGCGACGAAATGCTAGCGGTGCGAGAGGTTAGTTTCACAAAATAGGCAGGGGGTTTAAAGATGACGCCAGGCTTGATGATGGCAGAAGCGGTTATTGTCGTTGATAGTTAGAAATGTGGAGGTTTCCTTTGGGAGGTATTTTCGTGGTCGAGGCGAGACGGTGGCGGTGAGGTTGCGCTCAATCACGGAACAACTACATTCCGAGGGCGGCGCTTATTCCAGGTTAGGTTAGGCAAGGTGAGGCTTCTGTGGTTTAGAAGCTTATCATCTGTAGTGGGGCCGCCAACCCTGGAGGGGCCGGTCAAGTCTCGCGTGCCTTGGAAGACATCACTCGACATTCAAGTGCTTTAGACTCGAGGATAACGAATTTGCTTCTAATTTCAGACAAAGAGCAATAAGAACAATCAGTGTTTTAGACCATTGGCTAGTCGTTCGTATTGCTCACACCTTCTGCAGTCTGGTCTTTGTTTGCTGCAAGCCACACTTGCATCATCACTCATCCTTCAGCCACCTATCAAACACATCCTCGAGGTTCGTCTTGACCTCCATGACGAATGTTTCTAAAACATATCGACTTGACAACCGCACTACGGCCCTCCTATCTCCCAGATGAGGTGCTCCTCTTTGTTCAGGATAACGTTGGCTTGTATGAGGGGTAAGTTGCTCTGGTGGGGAGGTTAAAGGCTGACGGTTGAGCTAACATGAGTAAAGGAAATTTAAGCTCCCTAATCAGCAAAATGGACAAGTTTATTTGACCTCGCATCGAGTTTGCTATGTTGATAAGCAAGAGCCTCGCACAAACTCCGTTGCCTTGGATTTAAAAGATGTAGAACGCTACGAGTTCTATGCCGGCTTCCTCAAGTCATCGGCCAAGGTGACTCTGTTCCCAAAGCCTCCAAAACGGTCATCCTACCATAGCCGTGCTATATCGAATGCATCAAGCTCACAAAGGCACACCTCTGGGTCACCAGGACTCTCAGAAAGTGGCTACCGACCGCCTTCAGAACCTCCAGCTGTTACGAGCGCGACTTGGGTTTGCACAATATGCAGTTTCTCAAACCCCGTCCCCTCCAACTTCGATCCGGCCTCAGCCAACGCCCACACGCCTCTCCCTCCTTGTTTAGCTTGCGGAATCAAACCGACACTATCTCATGTTCTTAAGGCAGCGATATCTGGTGCGAGTAACCGTCCAGCCCCATCGCCAGCGCTTACTTCCCCTCTTCCTTTGCGACCAGCTCACTCTGGCACCCGACCCCTATCCGAGAACTTGGACCATACGCCAACTTCGAGTTTGCCTGAACTGTCCAATGGTTCAAACTCAACTGCTTCATTCCAATGTCCTCGGTGCACTTTCTCAAATCACCCATCACTGATGACATGCGAGATGTGCGGTGGTCCTTTGATTTCCGAAAACGTTCCGTCTCCCATCCACCAAAGCTCGGCATCAGATACGGTTAGGACTGACTCTCCAGGTCCCGTTCTTGACCAGAGCAAGGCTAGCAAGAATGGAGGCGATGCCCCTGAATGTGTCAAGATTTCATTCCGGAGAGGGGGCGAGAAGATATTCTATGAGCGACTCAAAGGATCCATGACACAGCGAAAATGGCTTCTTCGCGATGCACCGCCCGCTCCAAACAGTCGGGCAGTAGACGAAGGACCAAATGATGCAGCAAGCGGTACCCCAGGCGGGCGGACAAAGGGGGTGGGCATTGCAGGCCTGGAGCAGCTGGGGTTGAATATGCGCAAGAACAATGAACTGCTAATAGGTAGTGCTTTTGAGGATCTGGAGGCTCTCATGTCATCCGCCAAGGAGGTCATCGCACTTGCAGAGCGATTTGCACGACAAACAAACAATGGCCAAGGGAATGCGTCCGCCGAAGAGAATGCTATTTTGGCAGAGTCAGCTAGCCAGCTCGGACTCATCACGACAAAGGACATTGTGGGTGGCGGAAGCTCCGAATCCCTTTACTTGTCGGAACTGGCCAGAAACTTGGCAGAGTTCCTCACCGATGACTCCAGGGGTGTACTCAAGAAGGCGGGCGGCATCATCACACTGGTTGATCTCTGGGCTATGTTCAACCGGGCTCGAGGTGGAGTTGAGCTTGTCAGTCCAGCGGACTTTGAGAAAGCTGCTAGACTCTGGAGCAAACTCAAGCTTCCAGTTCGCCTGCGCACCTTTCGCAGCGGTGTCATGGTTGTACAGAGCCGCGACCGCACCGACGGAACCACTGTCAGGGCCATACTTGCATGGCTGCGAGATTTGCACGAGTTCCCGCCGGATCGCGATGTACCCTGGGACTGGCAGGAGTTTGGCCGTGGAGTCACTGCGCAGGAAGCTGCTGAGCGGTTTGGTTGGAGTCTTGGTGTTGCAGAGGAAGAACTGCTCATGGCTGAAGAAAGAGGCGAGTTGTGTCGAGAGGAGGGTCTGGAAGGTCTCAAATTCTGGGTGAATTATATCAATACAGATGAGAATAAGAAGCATAGAAGCAAAGCCCAGCAGGAAAATGACGAGGTCATGAAGGCGCTGAAAGCAAGCGGGCTCTTATAGCACGAGCCATGTTGGATTATATAGTACCCAAGGTAGACATATGTGAGCTTTTCACTGCAAAGTTAAATAAAAGGAGTGTGGTTTCAACTCGTAATACTTGTGGTATTAATTTCCCTCAGAAATCAGTTACATTTGTCCTGGTAAACAATAACCTCAAACTCCACATTATGATGCCCCCTGAACTCCAAAGTCAACTCATCAATCCGCTCTGGCTTGCAAAAGGCCGGTTCTGTCTAAAACTCCCAAATAACAATCAATCATACGACAACGTGGGTGGATAGATGCTCGACGGCTTCTTTGATAGAGCGCAACATCCGTTGATTGACGCAAAATGGGCATCGTAAAGGTCTGTCGTCTCGAGCAACAGGAGTATCCGATGTTATCGGAGTAAGAGTGAGGTCTGTACCCAAGTCGTGCGCTGGTGTAGCAGTGTAGCGATGGACAGACGAGGCACGCCCGTTGGGAGTCGTCATGATGCCCGCCGGTGGGAGTGCAGCTCTTTCCGCACGATCACGCTCCTCGCGCACAGCCGCCGCCTGCTCTTCTGCAGCTTGCTCTTCTTGTTGGAGCTGGCGCAAAGCATTCTGTAGGACAACTTCAGGGTCATCATCAGCATAGATAGGCTGGTCCGGTTGAGGAGGGGGGATTGCAGGAGGGTCGTGAGTGAGCATAGGAGGAGGAGGCGGCGCCGGCTGAGGACCAGTTATTCTTCTAACGATTTCATCTCGCACCAAGGCACACGTGTTGAGGTTAGGCTCAATGCCGACGACGCGCAGGACTTCCTCCTTGATTGCAGCAGGACTGGTATCAGAAGCAACGTTCATGAATCGGGGGATGCAATCAGCTAGATAAGCGATATCCTCGGCAGGATTTATGCCGCCGTCGCCATGGCGTCGTTGTCTTCGAATCAAAAGGCCATATCGTTTCTTGAACCGATGTATCCAACCAGGCGAGAATTCAGGAGGGTTTTCATCCTTATATCGCGGTAGCTGGTTGAAGATAGTCTTTGCCTTGTCACCTAGCTCTTCATTCGTAGGCTGGCGGCCAGATGCCTGAACCTGCTGGTACCATATGAGGACGAGCTTCTCTACGTCAGGCCAGTTCCCATAACGCAAGCGGGAACCTGACAACTGAGGGTTGTCACTATCTAGGCGCGAGTACTTGGGCGAGAGGGAATGCGACACGGTAGATTGACTAATCTGCTGGCCGTACTGCGAGTAGAACCACTCAATGCATGCCTTATGAGAAGGACGGACAGGCTGGCTATTCGCCCAGCGACGTAGAGCTCGACGCTGATCTAGAGTGAGAGAATGCCTCTCCTTGGGCGACGCCCCGACATGCTCCCCAACATGATCAACAGGTGAGACGACGTCGTGGCCTACCTGAGTGACAGCATCGACAGGAGAGAGGTCCGGGGCGGGTGCGGCAACAAGGGCCGGGTCGGTGGTAGCAGCCGACATGCCCAGGACGGCTATCTCCTTGAGGTGTGGGTTCTCGATTTTGGGGGTATTGGGGATGGAGAGGCTATCGTTGTATCCGAAGGACGTGCGTTTGAAGGAGGTGGGATTTCGATTAAGGAGATAGTTGATGAATGTCGAGGCGAGAATGTCGATGGCGGGGGAGGATGAAAGCTTACGAAGACAGTCACGTGATGTTTTGCAAGTGAATAACCCGGCAGGTGCATTAATTGAGTGCATTAGGTAAGCGGGGGATGCAGTGCAAATACAGGACACCTAGACGTAACAAGAAGTTATTGAAAAATCGTACTTGGAGAGAAAAATAATATTTAATTAAAGCGGAGGAAATAGTCCGTTTGATACCGGGTTGAATCAAAACCCTCCTAAAATGCAGTCCGTAATCAAGCATTGACAAAACCCTCGATATATGCCTCCTCGCTAATGTACTAGACTGATCACTAGTTCTCGTTTCCAAGTCAACTTTGATAGAAGCATGTCCACGGGGACAGGCATGGATGGGTCACGGACATAAGCATGGCGGGGTGCTATAAATGGGTTTTATAACTCCCATCATTGATGCAAATTGCAAAGAGCCATGTGCAGCAATTGAACTGCCGCTACCACGCAATAGCATTCTATCAGCAGCGCTTATACTATACTACCTGGGTTAGTACCTATCTAGCAGTGGTCAACCTGATGGCCAACTGAAGGAATCAATTTAGAAAGCCAAGCTCAGCTCTAGTTCTGGTGCGTCAAAACAATGGGGCAAGAGATTAAAAAAGGACTCATGATACTGCCTTATTTCATCTTACGAGCAGAGAGCTATATTTGCGAACAAGTGTCTCCTTATTTCAGCTATTTCCGAACAAAATGGCCAAGAATCTCATGATAGAACAAACTAGAGCTTATACTAGCGGCTCCAATGCTCGTGAACTTCCTCTTCAGGATACCCGGCTCTAAGTTAAACCTTGTCGCCACATGCGCTAGTTTGTTCTGGATGGCGATCTGCCGACAGATCAATATCTACTCTATGTAAGTATTTTTGCTCCTTTGCATACCTGAAAAGCTGTCTACAGTGTTTTTACTTCACCATTCAGGGCATTGGGTCAGCCAGAGATTCGGATACAGTCGCGAATTCGCCTCTCTTGCTAGCACATAACCTTCTACGCATACTCGCTGTTCCCAGCAGATCCTCAGCTCAACATGACCAGTGCTTGGGAGGATCAAAACGGTGCTCTAGCACCACAAAGCATAGCACCAGGAACCGCAAGATCATCAACAGCAGCCTCAACAACATCTAGCTCTACCAGACTCGCTCTCTTCAACTCCCTCACGCCATCAACCCAAGCCATAGTCAGCGAGTGTGTAAGCTCGCCGTACCGTCCCATACCTCGCCTGTTGAAAATCTCATGGCAATGGAACAAGTTGCGAACCTTTTTTCTCGGAAATGAATCTGAATCAAAAATGTTTGCTGTAACAGAGCACTCTGGGCTCCTGAGTCGTGGGTCCAATCAGCCCTGTTTGCTTCTACACAACGGACCATCTGGCAAGGACCCAATTTTAGCAGCGGCTGGTGATACGTTGCGAGATGGCTTGTCGCAGCAGGGCATTGTGGAGAGTGTTATCAACATATCTGCGGCACCTGGATCAGAGCACGACAACAGACCGGCCATGGAGATCGTGCGAGGAGAATTTGAGGGGAGGGAACAAACCATTATCTTCCGATGGGGAACGGAGACAAGACAAAACGATGGTGATCCAGAAAGCGCTTTTGTGCGAGAGGAATTCGAATGGTGTATGACCCCAGCGGAGGCAGTGGTGGATTCCAAGTACTGCTACGAGTTCAAGCTTTACCGCGTTGGAGATATCAGGGCACCTCTGGAACACCTTGCGATGGCATCATGGAAAGAAGCGGCGTGGAAAACTTGCAAGATTGAGTTTTCAGACAGGGGAATACAGCAGAGCCTAGGACACCGATGGTCTCTTATGGTTACTATGACTGCTATAAGGATGTGGCAGCTAGGTCGGACAGGACAAGCATCATTAGAGTATGTATCTCGGTGATGATATGTATGCTGTTGGATGAGTTGTACTCGGAGTAAAATGGGGTCTGTAACTATAGTAGCATGGGATTGTTAGAATTGCACATAATAGCGCGAGAGAATTAATGTATACCAATATACGCTGTTTTAATATGAGATAGATTGTGGTTCACAGCTCTTACAACAATTGGTGCATCCATGCTTATCGTGGTTATCAATGTTTCTAACATGGATCACTGACAGGGAAAAAGCACAGCATAACAGGCAAGTCGAATGCATAACTAAATAGGAGTTAATTGAAGTTAAAAGCTTACATCTGCCAATGTTCAATGTTACTATGCATCTGTTTAATCAGTTCACATGATACACTCAGATTATAACCAAATCAACGTCTAAACATACAAAGTTTGGAATGCAAGGTCAAATTTGGGAGGTTTCTAAAGAGTTCGGCATCGCAATATTTTGCCTACGAACCAGAATACTGTATTTTGACTTCATGTTAAAATGAGGCCAAAAACAAGCCACACTGAAGCATTGCATAGGCTGTCAAAATAGGATCACCTGTAGTGTATGCGTCTGATGCTGCTGATAATACGTCAGACTCCCCATCACAGTGAATTCACCAAGTAAGAGTTTAGGAACACATTTGGTAGAAAAGTGACATATACGGTAGGGTCGCAAGTGCCAACATTTCAACATCCAGCCCTCAGTTGATGCTCAATGATTCTAGAGTCGGACCAAGTTGCATCGCATGCTCAAACGCTTCACAGTAATTTGGGAGAACGTTTCCTTCAGAGTCGTTATGCCACAATTGGCTAAACCGGCTTTTTGTTGGTATCTGAATTCGGCTGTCCGGCTCGATGGACAGCACATGCCTCCATGACTTATAAACGTACACCGCATCCAAATAACCGCGACACCATCGTACTCGAGTCAACCGTCTAGTTCTTCTTGTCCTGCTGGTCAAGGAAGTCCCTGTTTCCCGGTTAGTTCGTGGCAATCTGGCATTGGCTTGTGAATTCGCGCACTTGATGAAATCGGCCTCGTCAGAGCTGGAGGCGTTGATCGGGGGAGCAGCGGTGGCAGTAGGCTTTGCTGAGCTGCCAGAGGTGGCATACTTGACACCAGCGAAGAGGGTGCCCAACCAGGCCATGGCAAGCTGTTGGTTTAGGTCAGTATCAAAGAGCATGTTCCCGGGTCACGGCGGGCGCAATTGCGGGAGAACGAACGTAGTGGCCAGCGACCTGCTTGCCGGCAATGGTGTAGTAAGCGGCTCCAGCCATTGTGTATTGAGGACGGGACTGAAAAGGACGGATTGGGTGGTATGCGGAGGGCAATGGGTGGATGTCCAAAGTGTCGCGGTTGAGATACTTTGCCGAGCTCTCAAAATCGGACTGGAGCTTGTGCCTGGAATTGCAGGCCTAAAGGGGATTGAGCCGGAATCGGCGGCTATTCTCCGGAGGACCTACTCATGATCGGGTTCGATCGGATCTACGTCACCGTGACTTTTGCAGTGGGTAAATGGAAGCTGCCGGAGGGTAGCTGCGGGCCATCAAAATGTAAAGCAACTTCTGCCTTGGAAGTTGGCTTTTCTTCCGAAGATGCAACTTTGTTAAATTTCACTTCCTTTCTTTACTTTCTGTTTACTCATTAGGAGCCATGTCTTGGTTGTGGAAATCAAAGGACTCCAAGCCGGAGGAGAAGAAGGAGACGACACAGATCAAGGAAACTATTGCCGAGAAGCTTCCTGCGACAGAGCAGCTTTCCAAGAGCCTACAGCAAGTCGCAAACCAGACTGATAAGAGCGGAAATGTTGTCAACGAGATAAAGGAGGGATAGTATGTTCAGCTTTATTGATGCGACTGGCGACGCGAGCTAATCAAGTACAGCGCCCCGGATTCAACAGATACCAATCTTCGATATGCCGCCTATGCCACACGAATCCGGACGATCCTCCTTTCCGCGCATCGATATGTGGCCTATACGAGCGACATCGGCGAATCATTCAGACCAGTAGCACACCCGAATCTCGTTCGTGGAGCCTATGGTGTGTCTTGGCTGTATCTCATCGGTGATGTTTCATATGAGGGTTACAAGTCATACTGGCACAACCAGCGCGTGTTGGACCCCAAGGTGCAGCTCACCCCTCGACAAGAGAAGATCACTGGCCTACCGGCTACCGAGACGCGCGCGATCGAGCCGGGTACGGTGTTACCACTCGAAGACTACCGGACCGTCATGGTGCAGCGCGCAATCTTCCAGAGCGTCGCAAGTATGGGACTTCCTGCTTTTACGATCCACAGTGTCGTGAGATACTCCGGTCGAGCCATGAAGGATCTGAAGAACAAGACGCTTCGAACATGGGGTCCGATCGGCCTTGGTCTCGCAGTGGTCCCCTTCCTCCCAGCTATGTTCGACGAGCCAGTCGAGCATGCGGTTGAATGGGCGTTCCATAAAGGGTTTGAAACATTCGGAGGCAAAAGCGCTGTAGGAAATGCGCCTGTGACAGGTCGCGAAGACTTGTTGCAGAAGAAGCAAATCAAGGAGAAGGAGCTGTGATACAAGTATTGTAGAACATATCTGGCGTTCAGGAGAGGTGGAAGGCACTCATCTCATGATTCAATGTTAATACAAAGCATGGCAGATAGACGATGCATAGTCAATCTCAAATAGACCAAGCGTTGTCTGAGTTACTGGTTGGCCCCTGGCTTTACATGGTTGCCAAGTAAATATTTGGGTGTTGGTGGGGGGAAGACCCCGCGATTTACTCCTGGAGGTGGCTGTGCGCCAACACGGATATTAAACAAGCCTCCTATTCTCTCTTATTGAGATTACGAATACGTGCCAGCCTACAATATATAGTTGCACAGATCTCAAATTGTACATTCGCGAGCTACATTGCATATCCATATTCGGTCGTTACCCTGTGGCAAGCTTGCTCGTGATACGCCAAGCTTGGTCATACAGACACGGACCCTTCCAGACGCTTCCTCGCCGCCGCCTTTAGCATCTGTCATCAACTTACCAGGACTTGCGACAGCACCTCTGCCTACGACTCACACAACCTCTTTGTCGCTTTTATTAAACTCGTATAACTTTCATCATGGCGTCATCAAGAACCCCAGAAGCTCAGGATACCAGCTACGTCGAGATGGACGACAAGAACGAGGCTACTCTGATTGGAAAGCATTGCGAATATGACTACTGCAATCAACTCGACTTCCTCCCTTTCTTCTGCCAGTCCTGCCGGAAGACTTTCTGTCTCGACCATAGAACTGAAGGCGCTCACCATTGCGCAAACCCAGGTGCTTGGGCGGAGCGGAAGCGGCTCAGAGAGCTTTCGCAACCGTCTATCGGACAGGGAAAGGTTCTGAGGGATAAGGTGTCCCAGAAGCCATGCGCATCGCCAGAATGCAAGACCACTATTGGAACGTCTTTAACGCCTGGTGTGCATTGCCAAACATGCAACCGAGATTATTGCCTGAAGCATCGTTTAAAGGAGGACCATAACTGCAGTAATCTTGTACCCATTGGAGCCCGTCCAGCACAGTTCGATGTTGGTCAGAGAACAAGATCAGCACTCGACAAACTTCGCGCTTGGGGTACAGCCAAAAAGGAGCAAGCTGGTCGAGCACTTCCTAAACCAAAACCCAGCTCTGCCTCGGCACGGATCGCTGCCGTAAACAACCTGAAGAAGACGGCCAAGGGCGACGACAAGATACCCGTGGAGAAACGGATATACATCTATGTTGAAGCTGAGGCGGAGACTGCAAAGGCCAAGTTTCCCAAAGGAGAGTTCTTCTACAACAAGGACTGGGTGATAGGACGAGTGCTAGACGCTGCGGCGAGGAGTCTTCAGGTCCAGAACATCAACAACCAGAGTTCGGACGAGAAGGACAAGCTGCGCGTCTTTCATGTGGAAGGCGGGAGGATCTTGGAGTACAATGAGAAGGTTGGGACCGCGTTGCAGAGCGGTAACACTGTGGTTTTGCTGCGAGGCGTTGGACCTGCGACGCCCGACCTGATCGAAGCATGAGCGTTGAGTTTTGCTTTTGGGATAGCGATAGAGACGCATGGCCTGGCGTTGGGCAATTTCTTTTATACCAATATCCATGATTTTGTATCTACCGTTCATTGGTACCTAGTTCTGATTCTGTTGGTGATCATGAAGACTCATACAACCAATAAATCCATATCCATCTAATTCAACTTACACTATGGTCACGTCAAACTCATAGGCTTAAAGGTCTGGACGCTCATTTAATCTACAGCCAGATCACAATTGGTAACGGGCAAAGTGAACATGTTGGCAAAAAGTGACCAACTTCAATGATGATTCGGTCATATTCTATGATTTCGTAAGGTTATGCACCACCTCCAACACTAGCCCAAGATCCGAACCCGCTCCCTTTTGACGCCCAAACCACAATGTAATGTGCCGCCAACAGCTTCCACTCTTCCACCTCATCCAAACCCTCTAGCGAGTCCACGCGCTGCTTTTCCTCCGGCGGTACCCAAGTTTGCCAGATGTCTTCAACAGTCATATGATGAACCACCTCAAAGCCAGCCTTGGTCATTCGTGCTTGTTGATCCTCGGGCGTAGGATACATCCTAAGCGTGGGAATCTGGATGCGTCGAGCCGCAAGATTCGACACCATCATCTTTCCAAAAGCATCATCTGGGCGGATGGGCTCGTAAATGACTGTAGCAAGGCTGGCTATACGTGAACTGAAGAAGCTTATCACATCAGAAGCCTCAGTGACAGTGAGGTAACAGAGACAGCATTCTGAGAGAAGCAGTGTAGGGATGTCGGTGCGCAGACCGGGGAGAGAGACATCAGGTTGATCCTGTATTGGCTGAGAGTCATCTTCCTTCTTGGGAGCACTGGGCAGAGAAAAGCTTCGCAGATCTTGGCCATGGCAGTAATATTCACCCCCTGAAGGTCTACTTGACCAGGATCGCTCCGTTACTTGAGTAGAGTTGGTCAAAATGTTTCTCAGCGCAGGTGTAGCTTGTACAGTCCTTAGTTTCTTTGAAGTTACAACTTCAAAATCAAGCTCATGATAGACCAATCCAGGGCGAGATTTTCCAGCGAATAATCGAAAAGGCCGGGTGTCAGTGCCGGCGCCCAACGAGACAATCTGCTTTGGCGAAGAGCCTGGCTCAGCGCCTTCATTCTCGTTCAAGAAGGACTCTATCAGGGTGTCCAGAGAAACAGTACGAGTATATGTTCCTATATAAAGTTGATTCAGCTTAGACCTGGAGGATGGCGTAGGCTAGCGCACCTCGGTTGATGATGGGCAGACGCCTGGGTGCAAGACCATCGCTGCTCTGGACAAAGTACTGAGCGTAGGGATCGTCTAGATAGCCAAGATCAACTGCGCTCAGTCTTGAGACAGAAGCGTCGGTGTCAGTGCCTTGGATCGTCGCCTCGTGGGTGACGGATGACGAGCCATGATCGCCTCTGCCTCTGCCTCGACCACGAGCACCTCCGCGTGCGCTTCGGAGGGAACTGAGGAGGTTTGGTATCTCGGAAGCGGACATGATCTAGGTTAAGTTGAGAGTAGAGGGTATTCAGACTGAGGTGATGGAAGCTCCGGGAGTTGTTCCGGCCGATGGTGAGGTTTGGGAAGCAGCTGTTACTTCCATTGGAGAACCCTGCCACTGACGTCGATTTCAACCCTGAGCTGCAGGCGGGGCAGCTTATCGTTTCTTTATCCACTTCTCGTTTATGAATGTGTAAGTTGAGTTATGAAATGAATACATTTGGCATACAGCAGCAAGTGATAGTAAGACACCTTGAAAACATATGTATACGCGTTTCAAGTTGAAATACTATCCAACAACGATATCATCCAAAAGAGTAGTTCAGGGTTTCAGATTGGCCCGGTGCTGACCAACAATAGTCCTAGACACGGACTCTAGGACTTCAGCAAAAACCCATACTCATTGATGGATATCGAGACAGTTTGAATATAGCGACATATGAGAGTTTAGATGTGTATAGACTTTTTTTATCCTGTTAAGAAAAGAAATAAAATCATTAAAGATATCAATACTTCCAATACCATCGGAATCTGGCATGCTACATGAGGCAACTGTTGGACTAGGGCCCTAGCGCCAGGGACAAGATCCTTTGGATGCGCTAAGAAATTCACCATGCTTAGACGCCGTAAAACCGGAAGATTCGGTGTCCAAGAGTAGAAGCATTTGTTAATTACAGTCACACAAAAGATCAAAGATTTATTACATTGCTGCATCCATAGCGATATACATATATGTTACTTGGCCAAGAGCTTACGTAGTCCTCCACTTGAAGGGGTCTTGAGGCTGACGTTCCAGGTTTGAGGATCTTTCTTGCATATTGCCTAATCCGGAAATCACCGACTGAGCACTAGAATCTGGTGAATACGATCCAAAGGGGACCAAATGCTGATCATACTATGTAAGAGGACAAATTTGATCAGAGGCAAATAGTCATAGCTTAGAATGTCGCTATAATATTTATCAACTGCTTGTTCATCATCTTGGCTCAAAGTGCAATTGGGGGGTTGTACGTCGATCAATTCACGGCGGGGGCTGTGCATCATATCGCCCCCGGGCCCCCCTGCTGTAACCACCATGTGCCACCCTCCATGTCAGCCCGCCTAAGCCCGCAGCCCGGTGCCTAGTTTCAGTGGGACGATCTGCCTGGAATAAAGGCCCCAGCAGAGCCACTTCGACTTGACATACCTCAACTCAAACCTCATCATCTTCCAACTTGAGGTTATTCTTTGCCATCTCTTTTCCTTGTTATCTCGACTTTCAGAACCACATTCTGTTCATTTTCAACTTGTAGCTATGCTATCTCACGCTAGCAATCTGCTCTTGCGGCGCGATAGCACCCCCGAGGTGCCAGACCTGGGCCATGAGATCAGCCAACTTCCCGACTGGTCCGCCCTCGTCTTCTTGGCCAACCTGTTCATTCTGGTTCCCATCTTTGTCATTGTAAGTACTGTCATTATTTACTCTTCTTCTTAACTGACACGCTCTAGATCAACTACACTTTCGAGACCGTCTTCCCTGTTCTCGCCATCGTCGAAGATGAGAAGCCTCCCGCTTACGATCCTCTCCCCGTCGAGCCTCTGTCCGACGACGGCATGCCCAAGCCCGCCGGCGCTCCCTCTGCTCCCGTCACCGCCCAGGGCCGTCCTGTCACTTCGTCCTTCCGAGCCACCTGGCGCCTGCTCCGATCTCACGGTGGCTTCGGTGCACTTTTCCGCGGCTTGCCCTGCCTGATTACCCAGGTCTTCGTCACGGGTCTCATCAGCGGCGCCGTCTACAGCATCGTTCCCTTTCCCTTTGTCTTCGCCCACCTGGTCAGCTCCCTGATCCTCGTTCAGCTCAGCACTGCCTGGGTGCACATCGTCATCACGCCCGCCTCTCTTCTTCCGTTCTGGCGCCGTCTCCCTCCTTTCAAGTCCACTTTCAACGCTACCTGGAGGCCTACTCTCATCTACTGGGCCGCTACTCAGATTGCCAACTTCGGCACTCTTGGCATCTTATACCTGGTCCAGGCCAAGCAGGGTACTCAGCTGTCTGACGCCAACAGCTTTGGTAGCGCTCTTGCCGCCCTGATCGTCGCCGTCGTCCTCCAGATCGCTATTCAGATTCCTGCCTACGTTGTCCTCGTCCGTGTCCAGGCCTCGCTTCTTCCCGCTGACGCCGACACCATCGTTCCTTTCGACCGCTCCTTCAATGGCCGAATCGAGCCCGTTGTTGTTGGTGGTCTCGGTTACGCCACCGTCCGCGACGCCTGGTCCAGCTTCTCTAAGTCTGCTTGGCGCCGAATTGTTATGCTGAACGTCAAGATCACTGGTGTCAGCATCGCCGCCGTCTTTTTCGCGGTCGCTCTCATCATTCCCCAGTTCATCCTCCTAGCTTCTTTGGGCGGCTCCAGTGACGGTGCCGGCAATGAGGACATGAAGATGTAAATCAAGAACTCGCACAATACTCCTAGTCGATAAATTCATATCCCGTCCTGTATCATAGGGAGACTCGTTGCCTCCCGCTACCATATCTAAAGTGTCTATTTGACAAATGTAACTTGTTCTACCTGCGGATAAACATATAATTGTAGCTAAGAATAGAGAAGTTAAGCTATCAACTATATAAGAGGTGAAGGGCATTAAAGTGAAGCTGATGCTACTGTACTACTAGACTCATTGGTGTGTTACTCCCAATTAACTGAGGGTAGATAATACCAATACATATGGGTGCCAGATGCAATAGAAGCCTGTTAGCAAATACTATCACAAGGAATGTCTATCAACTCATGTCTCACAAATGCTTTCCCCAGTCTCTATTTACAGACAAACCTACACGTGACCTTTCCCTGTTCATTCCCATCTGCCTACTCAGCCAGCAGCCCCAACTTGCTCATCTACATAACCATGAAGGAGAAGAGGGACAAGATTTATCGCTACGCAAAATTCAACCTCAATTCTCTGCCGGGGCCGACCATGTACTTGCGATGTGACAAAACCGCCCAAATTCGGCAGCCTAAATTGGGTTGTGTTTCTATTATTCGATGATGGAGTTGAGTGGGTGTTTCGTTCTCCGCGCACCAGTTCGTCCTCCATCCTCACCGACGAGTCTGCTTGCAAGATGCTGGTGAGCGAGGCATCTACTCTGAAATACCTTAGAACCCATAGCTCCGTTCCTGTTCCAGAGGTTTACTCATATAGGTAGGTATGAAAGGCGTCAACAGGGCATTTCAGTTTGCTGACTATTATAGGAACCAGTGGCTCCAAGAACAATGATATTGGGGTTCCATACATGCTTCAGAGCAAAGCTACGGGTCGTGCACTATCTGAGTATGACTGGACTGGCATATCTCGTCAGCCAGAGGGTTACCGATTACCATGGCCACTTCTTCTTCTCTCACACCAGGATCGACAAGCAATAATGGGTCAACTCGGTGCTATCATGTCCCGTCTATCTCAGCTTCGGTTTGACAAGATCGGTTCAATCTTTGAGGATGGCCAGGGCGAGTTTTGCATCGGGGAGTGCCTCTCCCCATCGCTTCTATGGCAATGGAGAGACTCTCTTGAGGCAGAACTAGGTCGAGGCCCGTTCTCTACCGAAGCAGAATACCTAGAATCTCTTATATCAGCATTCACACTTCATGCCAAGGGTCTTCTCATGAACCCGCACCTTTTCTTCGCTCCGCTTCCTCATTCTCTGGACTATTCTACGCTCAAGAGCTATCAAGCTGCCGCACGACGCTGGAACGAGTTTGCAGAAATCGGCGACAAGACAGAGAATAGCAAGAATCGACTGTCCTATTGCATTACTGGCCAGTTCTTGCATAGCATGATCCCTCATCTTTGTTCTACAACAACCGGCGGGTTTACGGTTTCTCACCCTAACCTTCATCTGGGTAATATCTTTGTTGACGAAGACCTCAACATCACCTGCATCATTGATTGGGGTTCTGCAACGTCAGGTCCTATTACTGAGTCACTTTCCACCCCAGGCCTAGCTGGGTCATCATTTCCTCCTTCCACGGTCCAGATCGCTGCCTTCAGGTCAGGTTTTAACCTACAAGGAGCTACCAAGATCGACCCAGATGACTGGAAGAAAGGAGAAATGATGTGGTATTTCTCTCGTCTCGTTCGTCTGCTTTCGAAACAAGATTGCAATCTCTTCCGAACATTGTCATGGAAGAGGCGCGGATAATCCATCGATTCAGCGTCCTCGACCTTGTACACAAGCTCATACAGAGCTCAGCAACAGCATAACAAGCAGCTTTTTGCCGAGCTACGCGATGATCATACGGAAGACGAGGTGAATAAAATAGAGGAGTCGGCATTCTTTCTCGCCGAAAAGCAAAAGTCGGACGGTCTTGCCGTCACAAGAAAGCTTACACTCATGTCAGAAATGAATCCTGGCTTCGTGGCGGATAAGAGACTATGACTGTGGCTCGAGGATGCTTTAGGAGCATACCGAGTCTCTCTACATCGTGTTACACGGTTTGATAAGGGTTCTTGATATATGCACTGAAGACTTCAATAAGGTTGGGTGTTATACAGTATTGTATTTGACGAGATGCTGAATATGAGTAGAAACAGTATGGCAAGAGAGTCAAGTAAAAACATTGTCAAATACCTAGGTACCTAACCTATTGCTATCCCTTTAGGTAGTTTGATAGGCTCTTGTAGCGTGGGAGAATGACAGTGATATATACCTGCTTCTACGTTGACGCATCACACCGTTCATACACCATGAGACTCAAATATTCCAGCTGATGTTCAATTGACTCTCTGAAAACTTCATGCCTGAGCTATATGGTCGTGACAACACTCATGCAAAGCCTCTTCTACTACAACTACCATCATCCTCACCTACAGCATAGTAGTCGCGCCCAAAGCGCCAGCCCTATAACAACCATCCGTCCATCCATGGTTCCCGTTGCGATGCCTGTCATAAATCCAAATCATCGTAGCCACCCCATCCCTCTATCGCCTTCTTGCAAAAGCAGAAAAGAAAAATCAGGACAAAGCAAGTTAAAAAGTAAAGAGAAGGAGAAACAAGTATAGAGCTTTGTCGATATGGGGGCGTCATTTGATGGAAAAAGGGGGGGTATGAAAGGGGTCGTGAGGTGAAGTATGTCTACCAGATCTGCTCGCAACGCCGTGCCCAAAAGCAAACGAAAAGCAGCGAGCTCTTTCTTCTTTCTTTCTTTTGTCTTTTCCCTCATTATGTCTATGACTTGTTAAAGAACCAGCTGGCTCGCTTGCTGCTGCTGCCGCCGCTGCTGCCTTCGTTCTGGCCCTGAAGGTTCTGAATCGTGGGGATGCTTGGGGCAGCGTCATTGCTGCCGCCACCTCCTCGGAGAGGCTTGGCGATTCTGCTACCAGCGTTGGCAAAGTTGAAGCCACCTGGCGAGTTGAGGCCGCGGGTGCTGCCAGCCTTGGCCTGCTCGAGACGCTCCTTGACTGTGGCCAGCTGGACCTCGAATCTAGAGATAATATGTCAGTGTAGTTCATCAGAAGGGGTATAATAAGGGGATACATACTTGTGGTTCGCAGCAGCCATCTTCTCCTGGCTATCTTGTAGCAGGCTCTCCAGGCTCTGGATACGCTCGTTTCGTGCGATGAGCTTGCGCTCGGCGATGGCAACCTCCTTCTTGAGGGCGGAGTTCTGCTCAACCAGCTGGCGCTGAACCTGGGTCAGCTGCTCCAAGTTCCTCTCGAGGAAAGCCATCTTCTTCTGCTGCGCCCGGTTGTTGGACGACCGAAGAACGTTGTTGTATTGCTCTCGGGTCTCGTCAAGAGAAATCTCGAGCTCCACAACTCGTTCACATCGGTTTTGAAGGTCGCGCATGAGGCTCTTCTTCATGACGTCAAACTCAGCGATCTGCTGCTGGATCGTCTTGCCGTTGGCCATTGGCGCGGTGGCGCCAGCCTTAACGCGCTGCTGAAGATCTTCAATCAACGTCTTCATTCTTGTGTTCTCAGAAGCCTTCTGGGCAATATCGGCCTTGAGCTCATCCACAAACTGAGACTGGGCAGTGTGGCGGTTGGCGAAGGCGTTCTCCAGGCGGGCCTTGACCTCCTCGACATCTTCAGGGCCGAGGTTGCGGGTGAGGATCTCCTCGTATTCTGCCTGGACGGCCTCAAGACGAGCTTCAAGTTCTTGTCGCCGTCTTGAATCGGTCTCACTCGAGGCAGTGCTATACATGGACAGCTCCGCTTGTCGCACAATACCTTGTGTCTCTACCAAACGAGCCCGTAGTGCCTTAAACTCATCGGGCGCGATGTTGTCACCGGCAGAGCTCAGCTCGTGGAGCGAATCAACCTTCTCGATAGCCTCTGCGATCTGTCGTTCGTTCTCGCTAAACACATCACCGCCCAAGTCGAACCCAGCCATCATCTTGGCCATCTTCTCCGCTTTCCTCTTCTCCTTCTCGTCAAGAGCAGCACCGCTCTCTTTGGCGCTCATCTTAACGTCTAGAAGCTGCTGTTTCACGTCGTCAAGTTCGGTCGTGAGTTCCGAGTTGGCCTCCTTCAGGGCATCCATGGTGATTTGAGCCTCCTTGCTCTCGAACGTGAGCCTCTCAAGCTGCATCTTGAATTCGTTAACCTCGGTCGTAAGCTTCTCGTTTTCCTTGCCGACTTTGCTATCGTGTTCCTTCAGGTAAGCCAGCTCTTCCTTGGTCTCCCGGAGCTGCTTCTCAGCTGCCACAGCTTGAGACTCCTTCTCCGAAATCTGATCCTGCAATTCATTCTCCCTTCGTAAAAACTCCTCCCTCTCATCCTTGTCGAGCGGTAGGCTGGGGGTGCCAGCACGTTCGGATATTGCAGGCGTCTCGGATCGACTATCTGTTATTGCTGAAGGGGTGGAAGGCCGTGTTGACGTCTTGGCATCGGCCTTGGTTCTAGCAACGGCATCAGAAGCCAAAGGCGTAGCCCATCTCTCCTTAGGAACAGATTCACCGGCGCGCCACAGTTGGATTTCGCCTTCAAGGTTAGAGATGTAGCTCTCGAAATTTGTGACCTGTCCCTGGGCTTTCTTGAGGAGCGATTTGAGTTCGGCAGGACTGAGCTCGGCATTGACCTTGGCTTTGTTCTTGATGGACTTGGCTCGCATACCAAATCTCAAGGTACTCAAAGTCTCGGCGTCGTTGTAACTACTCGGTGAACAGTTGATAATAAGGGTCGTCCGACTGTTACCACCAAGAGATTCTTGTAGGATACGTGTCAACTTGGAGTCTCGGTATGGGATATGTGAGGATTTGCCGTCCGTGAGGGCGTTGATGACCATTCCCAGAGCACTCAAACTCTTGTTGATCTTCTTGGCCTCCTCCAGAGTCTGTCCGCTAGCACCAGTCTTGCCAACCTTTTCACTACCGGCCAAATCGACAAGGAACAGCTGTCCGCTTTTTGCTGAGCCTGTTTCGACATTCTTTTGTGTGACGGTAATGACGAAGATGGAGTGGGATCGCGAGGACTCTTGGTTCATGTTGGTGGCAGCGACGGCTCGGGCATTTCCACCTCTCCTCATAACCTCGTACACTTCTTGGACACTCGATACGTAAATTTCCAGTAGACCTTTGACGTAGACGCCGCGGTTCTTCTCCTCGTGAACGGGCAAGTTGTCGTTTTGCGGTTGGAGCAGATCTCGAATGCGTTCCATATAGATTTCCATGTAACTGACGCGGACTGTGTACTCGATGGTGCCGGGGCTCGACATGATGCTGGCAAAGATCTGCTCGACGATACGGGGGATAACACCTCGGCCGTCGTCGTCGTCGATGTTGGTACCCATCATGGTATACGACTTACCGGCACCGGTCTGACCGTACGCAAAGACGGTACCGTTGTATCCATTGAGAATGTCGTCGACGGTGGGTCGAATCGAGAAATCGAAGATATCCTGTTGCTTGCATCCCATATCAAAGACTCGGTCGAAGGTGAAGCTGCCCTGCGCATCCCTGGACTGCAAGATCAGTTAGCCGCAGGATCTCACCGTATATCGCTTTTCACCCCAAGAGCAAGAGTAACGCAAAGGACACAACATACGTCGATGCTACAGGTTTCCTCGCCATCGAAGGAGACGATGGGCTTTCCGCCCGACTCAAGCTCGACCTTGTTCTGAGGTCGAAACCTGGCCACGACCTTGATACTATTTGCGGACGACATGATGAACGCAGTCTGTGTGTCACGCAACAAACGTTACCATCGGCCGCGGTGCTGTCGTCCAGAAAAGGGAACAAGAAAAAAAAAAAAGTCGGGCTCGGTCGTTGGTTGCTTTGAGCGAACCTTCAGGGGGGTTGAGGGGGTTCGCAGAAGAGGCGGGCCGGGGATTGTTGCAGTGAGCCACAAAATGGCGGCGAGAGGAGGGGATAGCAACCTCAAACACGCACGGCACGGAGCAGAGTGAAAGAGAAAGTGGTGAAGGGAGGTAGAAAAAAAAAAAGACGTTGAAGAAAGACGAGGGTCGAGGCAGGGCCAAGACAAGGGTTTCGCTGGCGGGGCGTAGGTAGCTTGAATGTCGGTACGGCACGTAGCACGGAGAGAAAATGTATGTATCGACGGTGACGAGAAGTGACTGCAATGCACGCACGCAACAACAATCGAGTCAACAGTCAGTCGTATCGTTGGCAACGAGAGGCGGTGGGTTTTGTTGGTGTTGATAGGTTGGAGCCCACCACCTCCACTATGAGACGCGCGCCAAGAGGGGCCGAAACGGGGAGGGGGACTCAAGTGTCAGGGCTCCTCAGGGGGTCTGTCCTGTAAGTCTAGGGGACTGCTTGGGAGGTTTTGGCTTCTTTACCCCTTGAAGATTAGGCCTCCCGGGCTGAGCTGACTACCTGCGAACGGTCCAGTGCCCGAATGGCCGGGCCCCGTTTCAGTTGTTAAGTTAAACTGGTCTTAATTTGAAGGTGCCGGGGGATGCTTTGTTATCGGGTTGCTTCGTGGAGGGGCCAGTTTGCGTTGTCAACAGACTGCCTATTATGGCATGTGACCAATGATATGCACCAGGGTAGGCTATCAACTGCATATAGAACCTGTCTGCACGATCTACAGAAGCACGAGTAAAGTTTATGATAAAGATGAACTCACGGCTGATTCGGATCTCAAAATCACTTGGGAATGTGATTTGTATTGCATCACTTTCAAACAAAGACGACAGTGTCACCATTGGCCAGCTTCACTCAAATGTTTCAGACATGGCTCTGATCACTTAGAACATCACCGACCAAAGCGCAAGCGTGTCAAGAAACATTAAAACTCCTCTTCATGATGAGCCTCGTGATATCATAAGCTAACGTTCCCGAGGAGAACTTCCGTCCTTGGGCGCTCGCAACGCCTCGAATGCAGTCAAGTCCAACTCCTCGCACCCAAACGCCAAGTACATATGTGCCCCGCCTTAGCAATCACCCTCCGGGTTGCAGAGCAAGGTCGAGCGGTCGTGATGCGATGCATGCTTTGATGGACAAATCGACGTTGGTATACCGTTCTCTGTCCTACTGGGGCTGGTCGTTGTTCAATCCTCCCAGCTCTTCTCCACCGTTTCCCTGACTCGCTTGGTATATTCCTTCCTGTTGTCCTTGTATAAGTTGGACGCCTCGACGTTCGCAGGTGAACCGGTGTTTGGATCGTTAAGTAAACTGGTCAAGGTCAGCTGCATGTGTTTATAGCGAGTACTGCTTCTCCTTACCTCTGAATACTGGTCAAGACAGCGGCGACATCGTACGTAGGACTCCATCGGTTTTGCAGGATATCTAAGCAGAGCTCTCCGGTGGCGTAGACGTTGGGGTGGAACATCTGGCTAATAAATTTGACCTGGGGAGGCTTGTTGGGGTATTGCTCCTCGAACTGCATCACCAGTCGAAAGGTGCCATCTTCGAACGGGGTATCTGCGGGGCCGATGATAACAGCGTTCCTAAGGCGGGAGGTGAGTATTTAGGAACAGCGATGTCGAATAGGTCCAACGAACCAGGTCATGACATTATCGGGTACGGGGGAAGCAGAGACACCAGCCGGAGGGTCAGTTTGCATGCGCTGCAGAAGGAGTCAGCGGGATAGTCTGGAGAATGATCGCAAAGGCGTGTCGCACCTTGAAGTCTCGCATCAAGCGACGACGAGCAGCGGTAGACATGACGACGGATAGATCTGAAGACGGAGGTGGTAGTAGAGACTGGTATGCTGCTTGGAGGGCGGTGTTGAAAGAAAGAGATGGTGGTCGCGACAGATATCAACTGCGATTCACTGCAAAATGTGAAAACGTTTACATGCACGGTTCGCTGTCCCAGCAAACAACGGATTTGGCGGTGCAAGGTAGACTATTGAGCGGAGATGGAGATTGGTCATCGATGGACTGAGGTGGTGAGTTGATTCCACAGCCAAGGCTCCGTAGTGGCAATCTGCCAATCAAACGATGCTTGTGAGCTGGCCTATCAATAGACCGGTGAAGACTCCATCTTACCGCCTCTCACCTTGTCACCTTGGCTTTGATCACGTGATGATATATCCTCACCTCAAACCGTAGCGCTTTCACATGGTCGCGGGGGACGAAGGCCGCTCTCTTTGTTAAATCGTGGAGTTGTCGGAACCGAAAGTAAGTTCCGATAGAGAACAAGTCGGGGCAAAAGGACCGTGTTCGGGATAAGACCAGGCATTCCGTGTAGCAATTGCAGAGTCGGAGTGCTCCTTGATTCCGCTAAAGGTACTTTATGAACGGGCTACACTGCTGCCGTTAAACATGTAACCTCCAAATCTGCCGACGTCACTTGCAGCTTCCCCAGGATTGTAAGAGCTTGTCCCCGCCACTTCGGGCCCTCCCCCGCTGAAAGCCGACGAGGACCGTATCCACGATATCCGAGGCTGTTGTTATTTCTAATCCTCTCCTGCTGCTACATTATATTCCCTCTTCTTTCCTATTCTGTCTTTTCTTCTTATTCAGTCAATCTTCTTGCTGCTTAATACCCTCGTCTTGCTCGAAATGCCTGTTACACAACTTAGATCCGCTGGCCGACTGGCTCAACTTGCCGGGCATGTGAATAGAGCGCGACACTTCTCTACAAGACCAGCTCTGCGCAAAGAACTCCAAGACGCCTACATCCTGAGTGCCGCTCGAACTCCCACTGCAAAGGTACGATATATTCTAGCCTTACCGGGTTGTACCATAACTCATCGACGTCTTTCTAGTTCAATGGCTCCTTTCTGTCGGTATCGGCGCCAAAACTAGGTGCCGTCGCCATCAAGTCCGCGTTAGAGAAGTCCAATGTTCCCGTCGAGAAGATCACCGACGTATACATGGGCAATGTCCTCCAGGGCTCTGTTGGCCAAGCGCCCGCTCGACAGGCTTCCATCTTCGCCGGCCTGCCCCAGGAGATCGAGGCGACCACCATCAACAAGGTCTGCGCCTCTGGACTCAAGTCCGTCACAATTGCTGCCCAGAACATTCAAATGGGTCTTGCTGAGGCTCAGATCGCTGGTGGAATGGAGAACATGTCACAAGTGCCTTACTACGTACCACGAGCCAGTGGTCTTCCTCCCTTTGGCCACGTCAAGATGGAGGATGGTCTTATCAAGGACGGCCTAACTGACGTTTACGACCAATTCCACATGGGCAACTGCGCCGAAAACACAGTTAAGAACCACAAAATTACCCGAGAGCAGCAAGACGAATATGCCATCCAGTCGTACCGCAATGCGCAAAAGGCTTGGGCGGAGAAGGCCTTTGCCGATGAGATTGCTCCCGTCACTGTCAAGAGCCGTAAGGGCGAGACGATCATCGATACTGATGAGGGTTTCAATGATGTCAAGTTCGAGAAGGTCCCCACGCTGAAGCCCGCCTTCGTTCGTGACGGAAGTGGTACTGTTACCGCCGCCAACTCGTCGACTCTCAACGACGGTGCTAGTGCTCTTGTTCTTGGCAGCAAGGCCATTGCTCAAAAGTATGGTTCCGGCTCGCGCGTTTTGGCTAAGATTTGCGGTTACGCCGATGCTGCCATTGCACCCATTGACTTCCCTGTTGCTCCCGCCAAGGCTGTTCCTATTGCTCTCGAGCGTGCTGGAATCACCAAGGATCAGGTTGCCGTCTGGGAGTTCAACGAGGCTTTCGCCAGTGTGATCCTGGCCAACCAGAAGATCTTGGGTCTGGAGGGTGCCAAGGTTAACCCTCTGGGAGGTGCCATTTCCCTGGGCCATGCTCTCGGCAGCTCTGGATCACGAATACTGACTACTCTCCTTCACCAGCTTAAGCCTGGTGAGTATGGTGTTGCTGCTATTTGCAACGGCGGTGGTGCAGCGACGGCACTCGTTGTGCAGCGTGTTGAATCTGTGTAAAAGCATGAGAATCTTGAGCTGGTGCACAGGATATACTGGAGTATTTATTGAGTACATGAATGTAGCGCAAAAAAAAAAAAAAAAAAATGAATAAAGATTTAAGAATAACACAAACAATTACAGAATGAATGCCATGACCAGCGATTCTAATGAGGAAACGTCTAAACAATATCAGATTCGATGACCTTGAAGGTGTAGGGTAAGACATTGAAACTGTCATGATGTTAAAGTGTCTTGACCAAGAACCACAGTGCCATATATTCAACGATTTTGAGAATGGAAATTGTATGTTTTTCTTGAATTATATCCTCTATATATGCGCGTATAAACCTAATTGTATTAATATACAATGAGTTTATTGTGCTGATTATATCGGTATTCCTTGCTCGCTGTAACACAGTGGAGCCAGCTTGTTTTCCAACAAGCTCCAAGCTCCAACTCAACCTCTTCAACCACTTTCACAACAAACAAACACTCGCAATGCCTCTTGTCCTCGAGTTCCTCACCCAGATCCGTAAATTCATCCGCACCCAGAATGGCGACGAGCTCCGCGCCTGGCTCCAGGTAGAGCCCGGCTCGCCGCAGCAGTACCACAACCTTGCGGCCGAGCTGCGCTCTCAGTTCCGCCAACAGGGCCTCGACAACATCATCGACAAGTCGCTGCCGCAAGAGGACGACGTTCCCGATGGCCAGGCGACCGTCTGGCCCGGCTTTGTGGCCTTTATGAAGGATTACCTGGCGTTTTGGCGCGACGTCGATTATGATGATCTTCTGGGCGCGCATCAATTGCTGAGCGGCCTCGTCAAGTGCGTGTCTCACTGAGGCTCACGACTATAAAAAGAGTCAGAATTGCTAATATGATAACTGTAGCTCGTGCGCAACGGCGTTTGCTCATCCTACCTATGGCGCAATGCTGCTCAAGACGAGCATGTCCTTGTCAGAGACGCTCGCTCGTCTCACAATGTCCCTCAACAGACGCCCTGAGCTGGCGCGTCGTCTGCGTGCTGTGGACGAGGACAAGACCATTGCAGAGTCGTCGGCTGAGATCATCCAAAAGATCTTCACGACATGTCTCACAGACCGGTCCAGCGGCCGCTATGCAAAGCCCGAGGGCAAAAAGGTCGGCGTCTATATGTTTGCAAATCTTGTTCTCAAGCTGCTCTTTGCGGTATGTCACGATCCCTCATCTCATGTTATACAGACTGACAAGACGACAGTGTCGAAGAACACATCTCGCAAAGATGATATTCGTCAACATCTCCACCATTTCTCCGCCTCTATCTCTCTACCCAGCCGCTCAGCGCGTCACTTTTCTCTATTACCTAGGCCGCTTCAACTTCTCAAACAACCATTATCTTCGCGCCGCCCTCTGCCTTGAAGAAGCGTACCTCCAGACTCCGCCACAGCTGGTTTCTCACCGGACCAACATTCTCACCTATCTCATCCCCTGCAACATCCTCCTTGGGCGCTTCCCATCGCAGACGCTGCTCCAACGACAAGAATGCCAGACTCTGGCGCCGGTATTCCTTCCTATCTGCCAGGCCATCAGGTCTGGAAACTTTATCCAGTTTCAGCACCATCTGGCGCAACATGAGACCTGGCTGTTTGAAAAAGGCCTGCTTTTAGTCCTCAGCAACCGTCTAAGACCGCTTCTTTGGCGATCATTAAGCAGAAAGACTTTTCTACTTACATACGTCCCTCCTACTGACGCATCATCCCGCAAAGCCGCCACTCTTGATCTCGCAGATCTGCACACAATCGCTGTATATCTTCAACGTCGCCTCGAAGGCTGGTTACCCGCAGGGCCCAGCTCTCACAACCGGTCTCAGCATGTAAATCCTCTCCTCATGAAGGCCCTTGAGAACAACGCACAGAGTCCTCAAGCCTCCACACTAGCTCCGCCACCTGGCGGTCCTAGGACTCTGCGGCCTAACGAGGGCATGATATGGGGTAACGCAGAGGTAACGCCAGAGGATGTGGAGATGGCGGTTGCCACGCTTGTTCAGCAGGGCTTGATGCACGGGTTTATCGCCCATGGACAAGGACGATTCGCCATCATTGGTGCCAAGGCAAAGGGTAGTCCTGTGCTGGCTGGCTGGCCCAACGTGTGGCACACGATTCGAGATAGGAGGTACGATGAAGACTTTGATCCAGAAGAGGTACCGGGATGGGTTAAGGAGTGAACAAGGGGAATTGGATAGATGACCTAGGTTAGCTTGGATATTTAGGCCACGAACCGTCCAGATAGCGTTTGTATAATACCATGGACCGTATGATACCCGGAGGGATAATAAGATTAGACATCTGAATAAAATGAGAAGAAGCGTGTTTTTAAGTGAGCAGTTACAGTGATCAGATACAATAGTCTCTTGTCGGTAGCTGACGTGCAAACTCGTAGATCATACCACTGAATGTTTCTAATCAAAATGTTTTTCTAGTTTATACACCGAGATGTCATCTCGTCGACTAACCACACCACCTCATCTTAGCCTCCTGGCCACTAAAGCCCCCCCCCAATCCTCTGTTCATATGTGCATACGTCGTTAAATGAGAGACTAAACTAACACCATCGCTTGTTCCTCCAAATATCCAAAGTCTCCAAAGATTGCGAAAAAGGGTATATCGACCGTGAAATGAAGCGTTGAAACTTATATATAATGCCCACGGGCCACAAGAGCCGATAAAGACCCCTGAAGAATATTAATACCCGAGGGCGGGTATCGACAACTAGAACTGACCACGACTGTCGAGGAGTCCAGCTGAGTTTAGACAATAGACACTATCGCCGATAGGTAGTTGGCTTGATAATATACGTAAAATACCAGTAATAAAGGAATGTTGTTGAAAATAGAGTTTGTGAAGAGAATGTCAGTTGTAAAGAGACGTTGGACGTTGGCCGTCAATAGACGGGAATTAGAAGAAGCAGGCGGCAGCAATAAAGGCGACGACGAGGCCGGCAACAGCAGCATTGCCCTGGTGACGGCCAGCTTCACCCTCTTGAGACTGGGTGGGAGCGGCTTCGGAGCCAGCATCAGAAACGATGGCAGTCTCCTCGGTTTGGGTGCCTGTGTATGTGGTTGTTCGATTCTCGCGGAAGATACCGGGCTTGACAGTAGGGTACACCTTCTTGGTGGTAGATTGGGTCTTCTTAGTGCTGGAACTGGCAGTCGTGAAGAGGGTCGTGGCAGAAGTAGGCTCTTCGCTCGTGGTCTCCCCAGCAGTCGTGGTTTGCTGCGAAGTGGTGGTCTCTGCAGCACTCGTAGTAGATTCGATGGGGGTCGTGGTTGTGGACTCCTCAGCAGATGAGGTAGTCAGGACTTCAGAAGTGGTGGGCTCCGCAGTAGTTGAGGGCTCCTGGGTGGTTGAAGGCTCAGGCTCTTCACTTGTAGTGACCTCAGGCACCTCGGAAGTAGTGGTCTTAGCAACAGCTGTAGTGGATGGTTCGGCCTCAACGGTGGTAGACTCGGGCTCCTCATAGTCGTCGTCAGAGTCATCTTCAGAATCATCGTCGGAGCTACCTGATCCTGAGCCTGAGCCACCAGCAGGGAAAGCAACAATCTCGGCACTGCTACCCTTCTGCACAGTAACGACACAGAAGCTTGATCCACCAGCACCCTTAGCAGCGAGTTTGCTGCCAACGCTGCCGCGACCCTCAGTGGGATCGATCTTGCAAGGGAGTCCAGTACATCCACCGTTGGGGCACTTGATCTCAACACCAAACTCGGGTAGTGTGTTCTTCAAGGCAGAGTCCTCCCAGATAGGGTTCCAGCCAACCTTGACAAAAGTCTGGCCGCTGGACTCGGTATTGGCACCAGCAACGTAGGGGCTCCAGTTACCAATGGGCTCGTCCTTGGTGCCCCAAATACAGCCCTCCTCGCCTGTGCCTGGGGGGTTGATGTAGAAACTAGATAGACGTTAGAGATCTTCAATGATCAGCAACACTTAAGATACTTACTGAGCAGCGGTGGAGCACCAGTAGGAAGATGCGGGAACAGCCAGAGTTGCACTAGAAGTAACAAGAGTAGGGATAAGCATGGCCTCGTTACCAGGCAAAACAGTCTGACACCAAGACATCTTGGAACCGCATTTGTTGATAGCCTGAACAGTCCCAGTGCCCTGGACACAGTTGGGCTCGCCCTTGAAAGGCTTCTCGATCTCACCGTTCTTATTACAGAACAAACCACCGTTCTGAGAAGAGTTACTTAGGGGTTGCTAATTTGTGGATTGATATCGCTCAGACTTACCATAGAGGCGGGATATTCAAACTTCGAATCGGGATCCCACTGGTTCATCACCATACCGGGTTTGCAGGCGAAAGGACAGTAGCTGCCAGGCTTGCACGGCTGATCAGGGCTCATAGCCCAGCCAGCGTTCATTGCATCGGGAGTAACGGCGACCATGTTAGGGTCATCAGTAGGGAACTGGCATTGTCCTCCTCGCTTCGTAATAACAGGCGCAGACGGATGTTGGTGAGCATTGTGACGGTGACCGTGAGATTTGGCAGCAACGCCCGAGGGCATAGCTGATAACACGCCTACGAGGGCGGCTGAGAGGTCGATGAGTCTCATTGTGAGAGTTGTCGATAAACGAATGTTGATATGTTTCGAAATTCCAAAGCGATTGTTCGTATTTGTTACACGAAACTTTCAATCCTTCAAGCAATGCGTTATAAACACGACATGGATGCTGGTCGGTGTCAGTTAAAGAGTGTCTTTGTCGTCGAGCAACAGAACGAGTGATGAAGCTGACGGGAGAAAGTGTCGATGGACTTGTGAACCAGCAACACCAACGTATTAGCAGATCGAGAAAGCAAGAGAATTAACGACAGACAAGGAAGTAAGGACATGAATATTAAAGATCGACGGGTCCAAGCAGCGAGAGAGATGGGTATGGATCCCCCAGGAAATGAGCAATGGTCAAGAGCGCGGCAACCACCCACCTCGAGGAGATTGTACCGTAGACGAGGGCTTCTTCTAGTGGTCAGACCCCATGATCTAGTTGAGCCATGGCCTCAAGGTACCTACATGGGCCTGACAGATCCTGTCTTTATGTGGATGTTCTCCTGTGACAGGGGCCAGATAATGAAACCACCTCCAATCAGGCCTTGACTTGATCTGGATACGCAGTCCAGATCTAGCCAATCCTGTTAAGACTGTGCCTGGATCAAGTTTGTTGGGTCAGGGGATCGCGCTCGGAGCAGATTAAAGTAAACCGTGCATATCATGTCAGTTTGTGCTTAACTTGATTGTGCAGCTGGGGATTCCCAAAAGGGCTCCCACCGCGGTAACGAGACCGGCATCCTCGGAATCTCGCCCGTATGAGGCAAGAGAAGATACGGGGTTTTCATGGCTCCCTTGAAGACTTGTCTCGTCTCGGAACAGATTCTCTCTCAAATCCCAGCTTCTTGGGGTTGGCGTGCTTTTCCCAATCCCCTCGTGGTTTCTCAGTCCGCGCTGCCCCTGGACGTTTGTTTATGTGGCATTGTGGCTTGTAGAAACAGGCTAACATTGGTCGGCTGGTCATTAAAGCCCCTGACGGGTTCCTGGTGTCTTTAAGTTAGCGCAAAGCCCGCTTCGCGGGCGATTCCTTTTAGATTCAAGGTAGAGCCACAACTGACTGGGCAAACAAGCTCGACGCGTACTGTGTCGTTGGTGATTCGCGGGAGAATCGCGCTTAACTGGCAAGGACCCTTATGCCTCCTGTGCGAGACGAGTCAGCCGTTCTTTTCTATTAAGATTGCTAGCAGCAGTTATTCACCTTCCAAAGAGGGGCATTAATCTTGGTTGGCAAAGCCACCAGAAGATCGACGACCTTATTCTCAGAAATTTTCGCTGATGACTGCATTGCTTAGCGACGATGTGAGATGGAAGAGTATTGTGTCTAAGCTGGACTCCGAACATCAACTCCTTCTACCTTCCTTCCTTCCTACCCAAACAGCAACACCAACTCACACGTGACCTGAGTGCACCATACTTAGGTACTCCCTCTGCAGCTCTATTAGACTTGATGCTCTATCATACGATCAAACATCATATCCCTACAACGCATAGGCCAATTCCTTGGCTACGAGGATCCGAATATCGCTTAATCACTCTTATCACCAACCCGGTCGTTGGTGTGATAGCCGATACCGGGTATTTACTTATAAGATGCATTTTCTCCATGATTTTCATTGCAATTTGGCCGTCAAGCGAGATTCATGCGGGATGTTCCAATTGGCCAACCACATGGATCTCATGATTCTGGTATTAGAAGTCGTGACTTATGCGCATAAATAAATTCTGCATGTCCCTGGTTGCTCATGTTTCGTTTCAACAAAGAATCACACCACGAAATGTGTCGGGAGCATCCTACATGAGACACGGGAATGGCTTGAGCACTACAACTGAATCTGAGCCAAAACAATTGTTTCAACTATGAGATTACGTCCTTAACAGCTCACCAATATCTCTAGCTCGTTTCTTAGTCCAGATCTGATCATATGTTGCATTTGTTCCGAAATAAGGTTATGTCTCAATATACAAGGTACAGGATCATAAAGTTGCGTGTTGAAGCCATGTTTCAACCCAAAACAATGTTGTAAGTCTCAAGCGGGTGTGGCGTACGGCACAAATTGGAGGATGATTTGATGGCGTTGTAGCCACAAAATCCAAAGCCTCACTTGTTGGAAGCTTTGTGATTTATTTATTTGTTGTTTATAGACGTGGTCAAGTTTACTCTCGGAGTCGGACATGTAGGTTTGTTGAGATGCACGACTTGTTGTTGTTCATTTCATGTAGTTGAGAGTTTTTGTGGCAAGGTTGCTGTGGTATTTAGCATTGAAGATGATGCCGCTTGTTATGTTGAGAGATGCTGTGTTATTTCCTGCTGTTGCCCCATGAACTTGTAAGATGATATATCGCATCAGCCAGGTCTGATCTAATCTTGCTATTCTGCGCAGAGGTGATAACAAATGTGACAAAGTAAGGGCCGCAGAAAAGAACCTGATATAATTCGCTTTAGGGTATCAAGGAAAGACTTGTCATGATCCGAAAAACAACAGGTTTTCTCCAAGTTCGATGTGCTTACTGTAGTATATATGGCTCAGTCAGATACAGATGGCGGTCAACATTGATCGCATCAGCCAGATCCTTCGACAACTCAGCCCAACTAACAACCATTTCTCATTCGGTAGTTTCCGCCGGATCATCCAGTTTCCGCGAGGCTACGGCAATCATGGCTGATGCTTTTGCTGACAGCAGGATCCCATTGCTGCGGCCACTTGAACTAACTAAGCCCGTTGGCTGTAAGCACAGCCATCCAACCTCGAAATAGCCGCCTAACGAGCCAATGATTTTCGTCCCCCAAGCACCAAGACTGCGGCAGTTTCCATATTCTAGACCACAGCGTGGCTGACGAGACCATCTCCCGCGGCCAAGATGATGATGGCAGCGGAAGCCCAACGTTCCGTAGCTGCGAATCCTATTTTTTGACCAAAGTTCCTAATTTGAGCATCACTAGGAACGGTTCCTGGTCTAAGAGATGGGCATCATAACCGTCCATTTGGCTAACTGAAGGATGCGCAATCAAGTATAAGAAGATGATGTTGTCCCGTCATTGTTGGAGATATCTTCATTAGCATCACATTCTACAAACACTACAATTCTCTTGCATTTAGCAACCTGTTCAATTGCAATTTTTTGATCAAATCTTCTATATCAACCTCTACAGCCAGCAATTATCAGACAAAATGAAGTTTACTGCCGTCGTTGTCTCTGCCATCTTGGCCTTTACCTCTTTCGCTGAGGCTGCTCCTCGCATGTCTCGACGAGGACAATCAGAAGGTCTTAGCCTGACAGCCCAGCTTCAACTCGCAGATACGTAAGTGCCACCTCACTGGCAGTCTCAAGCTTCTAGCGACAAGACCCAACTAACATTCATCTCAGTGCCGCCGATCGCTTCACTCTTCTCCCAGATGACAAAGACTTCATCTTCGACTTCAACCAAAAGCAACAGAACCCCGGAAAGGGTGGCCAGCTGATCGCTGCTAACCGCAAGACATTCCCTGCTCTTGTTGGTACCGGCTCTGGCATGGCTCTCGGCCGTGTTGATCGTAAGAACCCCTTCTTCTTTAAACTACAGCCAAGAAACCATTCTAACACATCGTAGCCTGCGGCATGAACACCCTTCACGTCCACCCCCGCTCTGCCGAACTCCAAGTCGTCACCTCTGGCCGTCTCATCACCGAGATGGTCCCCGAGAACGGCGTCCTCGACAAGGATGGCAAACGCCGGGTCATCCGCACCGAGCTCAAGGCCAACATGATGACTCCCTTCTACCAGGGCTCTGTCCACACACAGTTCAACCCTGACTGCGAGCCTGCCACATTCATTGCCTCCTTTGCCGCTGAGGACTTTGGTACCGGCCAAGTAGCTGATGAGACCTTTGCGCTTAGCGACGATGTCATTGCTGCTACATTTGGCCAGAGCATCGCCGGCGAGGACATTGACAAGGTCCGCAATGCTATCCCTCAGAGCATCGCCCTGGGCGTGGAAGAGTGCCTCAAGACCTGTGGCATTAAGAAACGATCTGTTTAAGACGGATGTTTATCGATTTTTTCTATCTTGAAAGCGATATTGTGAAGCGATCGTAAACAGCGATGTTTTCTTTGGCGTTGGAGGTCAACTGTTTTTGGATGTATGTTAATAGACTGAGAGTACCCCCATCTACCAAGTAGATATTGGTAGTAGCGTGCAATTTACCTGTCTTTGAGTCATGAATAGTTTAGTATATAAATCTGATTTTTCCCCTATGAATTTTCAAGAACTTACTTTTCCGACAATGGAGTAACACATACACTCGTGGACAAGAGCGCAAACCTTGTTGTGTACCCAAACCAATATAACTAACGAGATATTGGAGCTAGAACATTGTGGATGTTCATAATTGGATTCAATATGTAGTATACATGAGATTTTGGCTTCCCTTCTTTAGTTTACATCATGACACACGAAAAAGGTCTTATATCCCAGAACACAGCAACATAAGTTCTTCAAAGACCCTTTTCACGGTGGCCAACGACCTTGGCAAAAGAGTCAAATGACATTGTCATCGAGTGTCGTCCTGCCGTCTTGCTTCGCAGATGATTATCGTAGTCCAGCATCTCCTTGTACGGAACCTTGGCCACGATCTCTACCATCCGTGCCGTTGACTTCTTGCCGCGCAGAGACGTAACAGAGTCATACGGATCAGGCGGCGTGTAGATCTTGGAAACATCGATATGGTCATCGCCCGTTGACTCAGCTGACCGGTCGTTGACTTCCAGAACTTGACCACCGGCACCAGCTGTGACGTCGTGCTGCACGGTACCGGCGACTACCTCTGGGCAAGTGATGTGAGCGAGCATAATCGGCTCCAGAATGCCGACCTGCTCCTTTTCGAAAGCATCGCGAAGGGCAGCTTGTACTGCCGTCCTGGCAACACTGCTGAAGTGCCCTCCCGTAGGAGTCTCACAAGCGCCTGGTTCTGTGTCTAGTTTGATGGTGACGTGGCACCCGTGGATGGGGGCTGCGCGCCGAGGTCCTCTCGCCAGACCTGCGATGGCTCCGTTGAGAAGCTGCTGTCTTGCCTCCTCTGGATCGAAGTCAAGAGCCTTGGTGTCATCCGTCAGAGGAATTGAGATGTGGTATATGTTGCCATCTCGCTCGACGCTTGATTCCAGTAATGTCTCTCGATGGTGCTCCTCAAGTGGCTCCAGCACAGCGGTACACGAGGCTTTGCCAGTCTTGCTTGCCACGGCGCGGTCAAAGACTGTATACTGTGGTCGCGTAGGCAATGTGACACATTCCTTGTAATCAACTTCGATAGGGCCGAAGTCAGCATCGATCTTGTACTTTTGCTTCATGTTGTAGAGTGACACGTCTAGATGGAGTTTTCCCATGCCTTGAATCGTAAACTGTTCGGTCTTTGGGTCACGGCTCCATCGGAGACTGGGATCCTCTCGGGTAGTGTTTTCCAGGGCGATTTGCAGTTGCTGAGCCGCAACGTTACCATACGGCTCGACTTGTAAGAAGGCTACTGGCGGTGGGATCTCTGGTGGTCGGATCTTGACATGTCGGAAAGACTCAGGAACAGGCTTGTTTCCAGTCGTTGTGATGAGTGTGTCGCCCGTCCGGGCTTTTTTCAACCCTCTCAAAGCTCCGATCTGGCCCACCGAAAGCTCCTGGATATCTTGTGTCTTTGCTGCAGAGATTTGAAGTATGCCCTGAGGCCTTTCGTGGGTTAGAATGTTGGTGTTGAAACTTGAAGCGTTTTTGGTAAGTGTGCCGTGATAAACACGCACAAAACTGATGACACCCTCCTTGGGGTGGTTGAAGACCTTGAAGACCGAGGCGATGGCTGCAACATGTCCCTTGGCTGACTTGGAACTGTTATCAAGAACATCGACAAGGTGGTGTTTTGCGGATCCAACTCGGACCTCTGCAGATGGACGTTCATCTGGGCTAGGTAGATAGTCTGTGATGGCGTCCATCAATGGCTCAACACCGATATGTCGGAAGCTTGAGCCGGCAAACACAGGGATAACCAGACCATCACCGCTTTGAATGACCCTTCGAATAGCTTGCTTGATGACGGTTCCATCAATATTTTGGTTCTCGGCGAGAAACTCGTCCATAATAGCTTCGTCGAAGTCTGCGAGACCCTCGATCAAAGCCTGTCTTGCTGTCTCTATCTCTGCGAGGAGATCTTTGTTCGAGCTGGAAAGTTTTTCCTGAAGCTCTGGGAAGTCGTATCGTGTCTTTTCACGTTCCGACTTCCATCGGTAACCCACTCGATTGACAATGTCAATCACACCAACGAAATTCTCCTTTTCCCACCAAGGAATCTGGCAAACAAGCGGCCAGCCCTTGAGTCGCGAACCAATCTCTAGCACAGCTTTTTTAAAAGAAGCACCCTCGCGGTCGAGTTTGTTGCAGTATACCAAACGGGGAACCTTGAATTCATGAGCGGATGCCCAAACTCTTTCGGTGTGAGCTTCGACGCCCTTGACAGAATCGATGATACAGACTGCTCCATCGAGAATAGGTAGGCAACGATCCACCTCGAAGCGAAAGTCTTGATGGCCAGGAGTATCGATAAGATTAATCGTTTTTGAGTGTTCTCCGGGTGCAAGAGACTGATGAAGAGGCCAGTTGAATGTGATTGCAGCTGATTGAATGGTGATGCCTCGTTCCCTCTCCAACTCTAGAAAGTCGGTGACGGTATTTCCAGAGTCAACGTCTGTTTTTTGTAAGTATTTATTTGGAGCAGCAGTCTTATAAATCACGAGTCGAGGCATTTATGAAAAGATTTGTTTTATGCGTACCTCCAACACGTTGCGTGACACCACTATAATAGAGCATTCGTTCTGTGGTGGTAGTTTTGCCCTTTTCATATGTAAGTCTTTTATACTAGGATTACTATCTTTCCTCAAACTTACAGCATCAACGTGAGCAATAATACCAATGTTTCGAATGTTCTGTAGCTGTGTATCATGGTGCGCCTGATGCATAGCTCGACGAGACAAGCTCATGAGTTCTTTATTGCGCCATTGACGGGCGATGCAGCGGCCCGAGCCTTTGATGGCCGGGCCGCTGCGTAATAGCGATAAAAGAATCATTCCAAGCCTGGGAATAGACCGAGACCCGATATCTGTCGGTCTTCTTCGAGGTCGATTTTGAGCTTGTCTGCTGTTTTTTTGATTATTCGCCAATGCTTAGCTCCACAAGCCACACTCCTTATCCCCAGCCGCTGCATTCCGATTGGCTTATAATGTGGCTGGTATTTGCTGCCTCTCCGAAAGAAGCTTGATCTGGGGGGTGAGCTACGTTCGCTACTACGTAATCTTGGACTTTTCAACTGCGGTACCTTGGCCACGCAAACCAATCCTCATCACCATCACCATCACAAGACGCCCTCCTTTGACGCGAGTCCTTTAAGCTGTTGCCTGGGACCCTCACCAACTCTTAAACTCGCTTCTCCTCCATCTCGACTGCGCAGTCCTTCACTCCTCTAAGCAACAGCAACCATGGAGCTCTCTGACATCTTGTGAGCCCCTGCTCCGCAGTCCTTGTTATGGCATTGCAGAACCGTCGCTAACCATTGCATCAACTTGTAGCCGAATCGTCAACTTGGTTGTCGGTGTTATCACCGTTCTCGGTGGTATCGCATCCATCTTCCATTTCGGCCTGTATGTATCCACGATCCTATGCGCCGATTGCTCCAATTCGCGCTCTGTCTGGGCGCTTGAGTGTGCGCGACATTCGCCTCGAATGCTAATAACTCCTCGATAGCCAATCCATCATCGTTGGTGCTTACATGATCGTATTTGGTCTTGTCATCGCTCTTCTCGGTTCGTCGCAGCTTTCCCACTATACCTATTTGAACTTCAATTCTAAGAAATCGCAGAGTTCCAGATCCCTCCCCAGGTTTCCCGACATGCCTCTTTCATGTTCTCTTTCATCGGCCGTGGTGTCTGTAAGTAAATGTCAAGCCGAAACCTCCACTGTTGAGCGTTACTGACCAGGTGGTTAGTCTACATCTTCCTTGGCTGTCTCCTTCTAGGAACCTTCATTGTCAGCAAGATCGCTGGTGCCATTGTCGGCATCGTCGGTGTCGGCTATGTCGCTCTTGAGTTCATTCCTTCCATCGAGCCCCCAAGCAACATGCGCGAGGCCGAGGACGCTGGCTGGGGCGCCGAGCAGGTCTAGAGTGCCCGCAAGCCAGGCCCTTCTCGTGAGGGTGCCTCGCCAGACCTGAGCGCATAGTTCTTCGCGACGACCATCCGGCCACAGGCATACGAATGACGAAGCGAAGGCGCAACAAACGCGGTGATATCAGAACGTGTCAGGATAAACTCCTTCTAGGAAGTTGTGTTAGAAAGAGGTGGTAGGACGGTGCTGTGTATTCTTACGATTTGAAGGTGGTGGTTCAAAGGAACTAGCTCGAACAGGATTCGTCAATGAAATTCACGAGCATCAGTAGTATAACGATAAGAGAAAGTCTTTTCCCATGCAGATATCCTATTTATGGAATCCATTTGGATTGAATGCCTTATTATCTAGTGCTTTTATTCCTGAAACATGATACTGTTGATCTTGGAAATCAAACATAAATATGTCATACGAGTCTAACGCCAACATTTCAGTGTCAACATCACCGGTATCTTCCATGCCTCTCAGGTCCGTGGACTCCTCAAGAAGCTAACTACACCACTGCAGTATCCTACCAGTCCATCCAACCGGTTGCACTCCTTCTCTTGATACTTCTTCCACTCGCTCAGAGCCGTCAGCAAATCCTCGTTCTCCATCACGAGGTCAAAGTGCAGCCGGAGGAACACAGTCATCCAGGCCTGGGTCAGCTCGTAGTCCCGGCGAGCCTTGAGCCGCACCGTCAGAGCACGGATAAAATGCAACAGCTCGTTCGAGTCCTCGTCGCCCTCGGCGATGGAGAGAGATCGTAGCTCAAGGTCTGCGCTTGAGGGGGAGAGAGATTTGAGATGCTCAATGAACTCGTCGTCTGTGATGCGTTAGCTTTGCATAGGATAAACAGTATAGAATGAAATGACTTACAAGTTCCGGTCTCCGCACCAGCGCGAAGCTTGGAGCTGAGCACCTCCTCAAAGCGAGCCTTCTCGACTCTTGTGATACGAGAATTGCTCTCATCTTGTCCTTCGGACTGCTCCTTCGAGGCCATGGGATTATCCTTGCCTGTCGTCGAAGGCAGAAAGAAAGGAGCCTTCTCAGGGGCCTTGGGGGCTTCCTTGGGCTTATTTCGTTCCTTGATAAGGTCCAAGTGTAGCAGCGTCTGCCAGCGGCTCTTGGGGACCAGACTCAAGGTTGTGAGCTCAGAGCTGAGCTGTTCAATAGTAGGTGCCACCACAGTATCCTCGTCCTCGACCTGCTCCTCTTCGAATGCACCCTCCAGCATACCTTGACTGTTTTCGCCAGAGACTGTAGGGGCAGAAACATGGCCAATTTCTTTCTCGGAGATTTGGCGCGTAGGAACATGCTTGAATAGTGCCTTGTTGGTCCAGAGTGTCACTCCCAGCTCGTTCTGAATTGTTGCAGCGAGATATTCGCCAGTAACAGACATTGCCAGTGCTTTGCAAGGCTTCTCAAGCTTGATAGCGTCAATCAAGTGACTTGTAGGAAGATCCCACACGCGGATAACGGCATCTTGCGAGGCCGCGATTATCCACCGTCCATCACTTGAGAAGCAGAAATCTTTGATAGCACCTTGAGGTCCCCAAAACTCTCGAATCGTCCTCTTGGTCTCCATATCCACCACTCTGATCGACAAGTCGTCGCATGAAAAGGCAAGGAGGTTGCTCGCGGGATGATATCTACATCCTGTTGGGAAAGTCATGGGTGCCCAGTCAATCTGTTCCAGTAGGTTTCCTGTCAAGAAATCCCAGAACTTGATCTTTCCGTCCAGAGAGCACGACACCACCGTCTTGTTCATCGAGTCAACGATAAGACCGGTAACAGGCTTGGTGTGCTTTCCAGTACCGGCAGGGAACTGGCGAACAGATTCAGCATGCAGTTGCACAACATCGTCCGCTTGTCGCATCTGTTGCATCTTGAGCTGACGGGCTTGAGCTGGTGTCAATCTTGAAGGGAATCGCTGGCGATGAGTTCCAGACTGAAGATTGTACATATCAATGCCACCGGACTCCGCGCCAACAAGCGCAAAGGTGCCACAAGGGCTGATGGCGACGGTCGATACGTTAGAGCCGTCTCCAGTGGGAAAAGCCCATCTGCCTGCCCTTTTCCGGCCCCAGAACCACGTCCTGGCATAAGCATCGTCTTTGTGGGCTGTCACCACACTCTCCCAGCCAGTCATACCACTGACTTCAGCATCCTGCGACTTCTTGTTTTGGGATTTTTGCCAGATGGGTTGGTTGCCGGGCATAGCACCAATACCACCGTCTCGGTTCAGCGAGGATGCCATGCAGGTGATCTCGGGGGCTTTAAGGTCTTCCAAGGTGGTTGTAGGTCCGTGAGCCAGAGCGTTGGTAGCCAATATACCAATCTTCTTGGCCTTCTTGCGAATGTTACCCTGACTCAACTCTGAACTCTGACCATCACGTCGCAAACTCCATCCCCAGAGACTTCGATCCTGTCCACCACTAAGGAGCCACTTGTTGCCTGCATCAGCACCTTCGAAATCGGTGGGTAGGAATTGAAGACAGTTGACGGGGCCGGCATGACCACTGCGCGAGTGAAGGATTCGAGGCACGGGAGAGAAGGGCGTTTCGTCGAAGATCCAGGACTTGAGAGAGTTGTCTCGACCACTTGTCAGCACCACGGGTTGGCCGGGGAGGAATTCGACCTTGCTGATGCCACCACGAACATTCGGTCCTTCATAAGAGGGGGGATTGTGAGCACTGCGCAAAACACCCATCACACGACCGCCTCCATTCAAATCCCAAAACGTGACGTCTCCGGTAGCAGCTGTAGCCGTAGCCATCACACCATCCTTACGCCCATCGTTGCCCGCGCCCATGCCGTCGGTTCGGAAAGAGATTGAGTTGACTGGTGCTTCAGAGTTACCAGCCTCGATGCGAAGAGTGGACTTATCGGTAAGCACGTTTTTGATGATCAGAGTTCCCTCGGAGTATGCAATTGCTAGAAGTGACAGAGCAGGACTGGGCTCCAAGCACGTTACAGAGCCAGAGTCAGGGGACGGAGGCAAGATGGTGTAGATTAGCTTGCCGGTGCTGACGTTCCAGATTTCAACCCAACCATCCTTGCGGCCCACGAAGATCTTGTTCAGGAACGTGGGCATAGAGACGATGCCGCCAGTGATTTCGTTGCCTCGGTTGCCAGCAGGCGTCGTGTAGATCGTGGTGTAGTGCTCGAAAGTGGCTGTCTTGAAGACCTCGATTCGTGTCAGAGCAGAAACAATGGTCCATGTGCCGAGAACCAAGATTTGCTTAACGGGTTCGTTAAGGTCGGAGGGCAGCGCAAACTCATCGACCTTCTTGCCCCTCTGGAAAATCCAGACACCTTGAGCCTCGCCCTTTTTCGATCCACCCCATGCTGCAAAGACCTTTTCCTTCCAGGCTAGAGTCGCAGTAATGTCGGAGGGAGTTTGCGGTCGAGTGATGAAGACAAGATTCAGTCCGCGACGAAGATCGTAGGTCTGAATGGATCTACCAACTGAGGTTGAAATTTGAAAGGTAGTTTTACCGAGAGGAATTGACGTGAATGGAACGTTCGTAGGGGATACCAATCCAACAGTCTGAAGACGCAAAGGTTAGCCGAGATATTCTGAAGCTACATCTAGACATTGGCATACACGGAAGGGCGCAAAAATCCTCGAAGAGTCTGATGCCGATTTGGACGCATTGGCGGGCGCCGCGGTCTTCTGGCGCTTGACCACCGGGTGGTCGACGTCTTTGTGAGGCATGATGAGCCTATTCGACGAGGCTGAGAAATGTAACAAACAAAGTTCCTACGCCGAAGATACACGTCGAGCCCGCTTGTGCTCTGCGGTTGAGGCTACGCAGAGAGTGATGCTAGAGCCATCTCCAAAAATTGTAAATTTTTGGCGGTGTGGCGGGGCAGTATACAGCATGCGCTTGAAGAAAATGGCTTTAAGGTTCTTTCGTGTTGAATTGGGCCCGTGAGTGATTTGAAATTGCTTAATTATGTCCAGATCTTTAAAACAATATATATCATTCTCAGCTTAGTTCTGATCTGGAGTAAAGATCTTTCTAGATAAGGAATTGAACCTGTCTTACCTCTTCTCTCGTGTACGGATTATTTTGTCTATCCCGCCGCTTACGGCGTCGCGTCATTGCCTAGGCTGGAGATCGCGCGGAAAGCTTGGCATTGCATCCTGGCGGGACAATCGACGCTCTGCATGTAGCCAAGTTGTCTCGCGAGCCACTAGCGGGATACAGCGACCTAGTTGAGACCCAGATGGAATGGATTTTGGAAGCTATAGAGACGCCAATCTAGAGAATTCAAGCTTTGTTGCACAATAAGGCTGTGAGGGTTATTCTCGGTGCCAGCGTGTCCCAATTGCGGCACGGAGTAACCGAAGTAATACTCGGCGATTCAACACTGTAACCTGGGTGGAAGATCTAGATGGTTGCGAAACCCCCCTGTAGCATGCGCCAGGAAAAAGCTTATGGGCCAGAAACAAGGCAAACCATGCATAACTAGTTTTGCGGACCAGCTCGTATTGGATATGAACTGGGCTCAAATGGCACATTACATAGCATGGATGGCAGTGTGGACTAGAAGTTGGCACTTGACAGACCGGTTTGCTCAGAGGATCATCATACCGTGTCATCCCGTAAGATGCTGAACCTCACTCCCTAACTAATGGATGCCTTTTTGCGTTTGAAGATCGTACTCTTGGATAATTAACGGATGTGCATGTGGAGCGGAACCCGAGTTTCCACCAAGCGAACCTTCAACGTCGCAGTGATAATCAGGGCCGCGGTATCCAATGGAGCATGCGCGGAAAGCAAAGAAGGACTAATAACAGGGTGCTCTATGAACCAACCGAATGTTTTATCATGGCCTGCACTTGTAATTAAATGGAAGATACAGACCATTCTACGGCCCAGGCTTCTTCGTATGGCGCAGACGCAGTAAGCTTACCACGCAAGCTTTAATGGAAGCCAACAACTACCGAACATGGCACTAACAAAGAAACCAATCCACCCACCCCTTTGATGATGCTAAAAAGAGGATACGGGGCTAGTGGTCCAGGCGCCAAGAGTAGACGTCGATCTGCTGTTCCCTGCTGTTCCAGGGCGCATTCTGTTTCAGCCGTGGCGCAGCGAGCGGCTCACAGCCAAAACAGCCAAAGGGCACGTCAAAGATCATTCGAGGAAAGGCGCGCGAGAATAGAAACGCCGCCGCCATCATTCATGAATCGATCCTTGTCCGAGGCACAAAATGGAAACCACCGCGCGCAACCAACAACCCCCGTCTCTCCACACGCAACGGCAACACGCGACCACATACCAACCCTGGGCGATTCATTGTCATCCCTGGTGTTTTTTTTAAGGGGCTCTATTGGGCACTGCGTAATATTGACTGCGTGTCATTCTGTTTCACTTGATTTTCAGCTCGAGCTCTCTCGTCTACCTAGGTCTATCTATCAATAGCTCATGCCCGCTTGGCTTTTGCCCAGACTCTCCCTCCACATCATCTTTCGTTACCTACATTGCCTTATCCCTCTGCGAATGTTGCAGATGATGTGAAGTAGGCCCAATATGCCTTCTTCAGTCTCTTATCTATTTTCGGTCTTTTTCGTATCACTTCTTTTTACCAAGCTGTTGCATCTGTACCTTCACGTCCACTCTATCGCTGTCGTTGACTTTATTGTCTACCTACCGACCTTCTTCTTACAAGATGTCTTCCTCGTTCTTTTCGCTCGCCTGCTATTGCGACGAGAGCGAACCATCATATCGTTGATCTCCTACTTCCTAGGATGCATTTTAACGTAAATTCTATTTACCCTTACCTCTGCGCTGCCTTGCATCGTGGCTAACGGCGATGCATATAGTTTGATAACGTTCGGCGCTGCAGCCTCCGAGCTCGGCTTCTATTACAGAACAGGCGGCGAAGTCGAATGGAGCGACGCTGGGGACTTTGCAAACGACGAAGGCCTCAATGTTTTGGTCAGCGAGAGTAGCAGTGTCTTGGTCTCCGGATTCATCATCCTCATCGTCTCGTGGTTGCCTCAAAATATCCTGTACAAGTCCTTCGGCAATGTTGTCTCGGAACTTGGCAAGCGGATCGCTTCAGGTTGGTCTCATCACTCTATCATCAATTTTTCAACCTTTAACATTTTCCAAAGTCTCTAGGTATTTGCGAGGAAAGATTCGTCCGCAAAAGCAACCCGACCCCGAGAACGCCGAGCCGTTGATGTATCGCACCAACACCGGAGATTCCAACTCTAGCACTGGCCTTACATCACCCAGTTCGAACCGCAATGGGGAGGAGAAAGACTCGGAAGACCGCGTATCGAGGCAACGCAGATGGCGTTATCTCCCTCCTTGGGCTGTAAATTCTGCAATTTTTCTCTTCATTGCCATCACAACTATCGTCCGTCCTGATCAGCCTTACAATCACATGGCGACGAGTCTGCCCATCCGAATGCTCGATTCGATTAGACCGAAAATTGGACTTTGCGCATCCGTTAATGAGTGGCCTCTGAAGGAGCTTACCCAAAAGTCCAAGTGGAGCGCACCCAAGGGTGATTTCAAGGGATGGGCTCCTAGCATCCAGAACAACGAATACGTCAAGCAATACAGGGAGAATCCTCCTAAGTGGCTGCCTAATCCTATTCCAAGTGGCTTCCTCAAGTGGGATCCAAGCCGATACAAGGATGAAGTTGACAAGAAGGATGGTCCTGACGATGCTTGCCCCAACACCCTGCAGGATAAGGGCTTCTACAACCCCGTCAACGACCCGATGCGAATCACTAACCTCGGTGAAGACATTCTGGCGCCTATACAAGAGGCACTGTCCAACAATTCTGTAAAGATTAGGCACGTCGCTCTTATCCTCATGGAGAGTATGCGGGAGGAACTTTTCCCAATCCAGCAAGGGAGCGATATCCACCGATTCATCATGGAGTCGCATGACGAATCACTCAGAGATGAAATAAACGGCCGAGTCTCACGCATGACACCAAATATCGAGAGAATTACAGGGAAGCCTGGTAATTATCTGAATGCAAACGGTAGCGCCTATGCTCCAGCCGAGAAACCGGAGTGGAACGATCAGACGAAACCCGGCTTTGGTGGTATTAATGTTGTGGGAGGCCTTACCAGCAGTAGTGTCTCAACCAAGAGTCTCGCTGCGGCTCACTGCGGTGCTTGGCCCATGGCCGTCAACATGTTCGAGGAGGCCGAGCTGGAGAGCTATCAGCCCTGCATCCCTCAGGTCCTCGGACTATTCAATGGTCTGAAAACCAACAGCGCCAACAAGACCAAACAGGCTCGGGACTGGTGGACGTTTCGACCTCAGAAGGACAAGTTCCTCGATTACCCGTGGCATTCCGCCTTTTTCCAGGCTGTGACGGATTCATATGATCGGCAGGACAAGTTTGACGAAAAGATCGGCTTCAAGGACAAGGTCACGAAACCGAAACTTGACCAAGAAGCCCGCGACAACCCCGAAATGGAGGAGATTAACTATTTCGGATACCCTGAAACCGACCTGAAGGAGCATATCAGAAAGTATATCAGCGACGGACTTGCTGAAAATAAGCGTCTGTTCATGTCGCATTTTACCAGCACGACTCACCACCCCTGGGGCGTGCCCAAGTGGTTCGAAGGCCAGAAGTATATGGGCAAGCAGGGCGGTCGACACCAAGACTTCGACAAGTACCTCAACACTATTCGTTTCACAGATGCCTGGCTAGGCGAGCTCATGCAAATGTTTGACGACACCGGAATTGCCGAGGAAACCCTGGTTGTCTTTGTCGGCGATCACGGACAAGCTTTCAAGGAGGACTTTTCCAAAACAGGTACCTATGAGAACCGTCACATTAGCAACTTCCGTGTTCCGATATCTTTCCGTCATCCGAATATTCCGCGGGTCCAGTACGAGGCAAACGCAACCTCGATTTCTATCCTTCCTACCATTCTCGATCTTCTTGTTAATACAGGATCACTTAATGCAGAGGATACTGCGATTGCCTCTGACCTCGTTAATGATTACGAGGGTCAGTCCCTTATCCGACCGTATCAAAAGACACAGGATGGTCGTCGTGCTTGGAACTTTGGGCTCATCAACCCAGGCGGTGGTATGCTTACAGTCACGTCAGCTGACGCACCTTGGAGACTGGCTGTCCCGTTGAAAAAGGACCTCGAATATACATTCACCGATCTCGGCAAGGATCCGCTGGAGCTGGATCAGCTGGATCAATGGTCTATCAAGGCTATGGTCAAGGCAGTGAAGCGCAAGTACGGCGATGAAGCTGCTACATGGGTGCACGAAGCTGACCAAGTGGCTCACTGGTGGGCCCTGGAGCGAAGACGTCTTTGGGGATATAGTCCTAAAGAGGAATGATTGTGTTTTTATGTATGACATGATGCATTGGGTACATTGTTTTTGCGGTTTTGGGTTTTGGTTCAGGCATAACATAGCCCAAGTGTACGGCATATACATCAAAAGGGAGAGGCTCCCTCGGCGAGTTGTTTTGATTTTTTAGTGTACAAAGATAGAGAACCATATACGTCTTGTGCGTGTTTTCCCTGACTGATTCTGTTGATGCATGTGACCGAGTTGATTCATTTGTAGTGCACTGAGATTATGAACATCCAACACGAACCAGATTGATGTATAGTTGAAACATGCAGGTAAATCGAAGTGAATAAGAAGCGAGAGGTTTTGAAGTAACATCGGCCTCGATGGTATAGGAGCAGAAAGCTGTAACTGGTCCTTCCTGCGGATATTTGCTTATTCTAAACCGTTCGTCGTTATGCAAAGAATCGGAAAAAAGCAAAACCTGCTAGGGTACCGGTAGTTGAAGGTGAAGGCTTAATTAACTGATTCGACAGCAGTTGATGAGATCACCTACAGCCGTAAATGGACGAAGACTTGTCGCATGCCCAAGCCACCAAAGGGGTAAAACTATGTCTGAATCTCGTGGCCATCCGTTCTCGCGGTGCATCGGTCCAATAATGTGGCTTAATTCGAGCATGCCCCTTCCAGATCTCATCTTGATTGCCGGGTTCCTGATTCAACTTGTCTCACTTTGTTTGGACGTAGCGCCTCTTTTTGACATCATGTGTTGCTTGATGCATCACTCAACTCACGATTTATATTTCACGATACATCAGATAGGAAGGATATCACATGTCTTCGCGGCATGGGATTTGAGAATCTTGTTTTCTGACGTGGTTACTGAGATACTATCGGTTCCAAGTGATGGTATGGATCGACCTAGCACTCTTCAAGTATCTCCACTATCGATCAAGCTGAGGCCCTCCCACCAGATGACCCGATCGCGAACCCCGCCATCGATAGATTCAGGTTTGGGCAATGGAATCGCGTGACTTGAATACAAGGTTATCTATTGAACTGGACTGTAAGAGATCCGTCGTAAGCATGGCAGAAGTATAAAGGCGAGCACCCGACGACAACAGGCAGATCCAGGTTATCTTCGGCCTCTTACACTTACAGGCCCTTGTCTGCATCTCTCATTAACCCCGGCAGCAACCGATCAACCAAGATCGAATATTGGGCATCCCGATGCATGGTGATGGCGGTGGCGATCCCTAGCGCAGTAGACGAACAAAAAGGCAGAAATTTCTGGCAACTGGTGACTTCGCATCGGCTCGCGGCACAGCAACATTCCACTCCAAATGGTCTTTGATCGTCAGGTGTGCTCAAGAAATACAAGTACTTATCAACGTCTCAATATACTCTATTTCTATTTTTATTTCTCTTCCACTTCTGACTGATTGCAGACTGTTTCATGTTCATTAAAACAAGTGAACAAAACAACCGAGACAAGGCGCAGAAAAATCAATTAACTGTTTGAGACATCAGGAACCATTCATTCCCTTATTTGTCTGCTCGCAGTTCCAGCTTAGCACTCCGCAAATCTTGATACCTAAACGGGCCTTTAAGTCGACGTCAGACTTTATATGATCTTGGGCGCTGGTCATCAACCTTTTTGCTTTTACTTTCGCTTCGATCTTGAGGAAAATCCAACCTTTTACTTTCGTATCCTAGACTCAGCAAAGAATTAGACAAAGCAATTCACAACCGGACATTTTAGTCGCTAAAGCAGCACGCGCTTATGCCCACCTTTCAGTCACTCTCACACAACCTACTAAGACATTGAGTACGTGCACAAGAAGCGACAGCGCCCAGACCATAGCTTTACCCGTCTTATCTAGGTACTATCTATCTATCCATGGTTGTGGATGGCAGAGACACAATGAGCAACCCACCGGGCCCAGAGCCTGCTGCTAGCACCGTCGGCGCCGTTGACAGCCCAGCAAAAACCGGACGTTCGATTAGCCCCTCCGTCTCCGGCGAACCTTCTGTCGCCGACTTTTCTTCTTCGCCTCGCCGCTTTCATCCACATTCTCATCCTCCTTCTTCGTCTCTAAATTTTGGATACGTACCCGTTGAGCAACACTCTATTAAGGCCAATCCGCCTCGACAGTCTCGCGCCGTCTCTACTTGGTCGTCATTACTTCTCGCCAATTCTTCTGTCGCCGGCACCAGGAAGAGTCGCGGCGCTGAGCCCGTCACCAGCACACGCCGTGCCAGTTTCACAGCAGCCTCCAGCTCAGTAACAGCAGCTTCGTCCTTGCCAATTAAGAACCCTGGGCCTCTCCATCAACGTATGCGCCGCGAGTCCATGACCTCAGATAGTCCTGCCGAAGACCAACCGTTGACCGATTCGCAACTTCCAGGCCTTGTCGACGAACCCCACCACCTGCGAACTCGCTTACCTCCTGCCAACGATATCTCCCACAATCCTGTCTCGTCTGAAGCTTCCAGCGTCGCAAGCCACCGGTTATCCTTGGATCTTCAAGCTAGGAGGCTCTCGGGTACATCCGTCTACTCTCTCGCATCAGCCCGCGGCGTCCTCAGCGGTTCATCTTCAACCCATGGGTCAGAGTTAGGAACGCCACCGCGATCTGTACCCGGCTTTCTGTCAACAGGAAAAGGCGCAGGACCAGCTCAATCTGAAGCTGAGGTTTCCAACGTCACCGTCACCACTTCTAGCATCCAAGCAGGCCAATCAGTTGTGGGACATCATAATCAGCATCATCTGACCACCCGGGATCTCCTTTCGCAGCCGCTTGACTTTACCAAGCGAGCCATCCGCCACGACAACATGCAGAACACCACATCTGGTGTGCGTTCCCAAGGACCCGATCGGTCGCGAAGTCGAGCCAAGAGACGCTTCAGCGGAAGCACAGCGACTAGTAGTCACAGCCCGAGTAGTGATCGGGGTCCCCACCATCGGGAAAGGGAAGAGGGTAAGTTCCGGGTTTTTTCTGTCTTTTCGTTCTGTCGAGACGACTGGCGTGTAGTATTCAAAGGTCTAACCAGCTGCAGTGAAACCATCACGATGGGGTGTCATTGGCGTGTGCGCTCTCGATGTCAAGGCGCGGAGCAAACCCAGCAGAAATATTTTGAACAGGCTGATTGCCAACCGCGAGTTCGATGTTGTGGTCTTCGGCGATAAAGTCATCCTTGATGAAGGTAAGTTTACAGAAACAGGTGGGAGTTACGTCTTATAGAGCTAGGCTAATATATCTCATCTGCAGAGGTTGAGAACTGGCCCATATGGTGAGTAGATCCCCTCGGTGAGCCGAAGTAGCAAAGTGGGGGGCATCTCAGCTGCTGCAAGAGGCACGTGCCGAATTACCCAAAACAAATCACTAACTGCAGACTCAGTGACTACCTCATCTCATTCTATTCAGATGGCTTTCCACTTGAAAAGGCCATTGCCTATGTCAAGGCTCGAAAGCCCTTCTGTGTAAATGATGTCCCTATGCAGAAGATCCTTTGGGATCGCCGCCTATGCCTCCATTTACTCGACAAGGTCAATGTCCGTACACCAAAGCGCATCGAAGTCAGCCGTGATGGAGGCCCTCGATTTCTTACACCAGAAATGGCCAAGCATGTCAAGGACGTCTCTGGAGTTACGCTCGATCCTATCGATCCCTCACAAGTACCGCCTCCCATGACTGTGGAACTGATCGAAGATGGTAACACCCTAAGTGTGGATGGCCTAACACTCAGGAAGCCTTTTGTTGAGAAACCGACGAGCGGCGAGGACCACAACATTATCATCTATTTCCCCACTGAGGCTGGCGGCGGTGCGCGGAAACTCTTCAGAAAGATCGGAAACAAGAGTTCCGACTATATTCCAGACCTTAATGTGCCCAGGGCTATTACCGAGCCCGGTAGCAGTTACATCTACGAGAGCTTTATGCAAGTTGACAATGCCGAAGATGTAAAGGCGTACACCGTTGGTTCAACTTATTGTCACGCTGAGACCCGGAAGAGCCCTGTGGTCGATGGTGTGGTTCGGAGAAATACCCATGGCAAAGAGTTGCGATATGTGACAGCTCTTGAGCCTGAGGAGAAAGAGATGGCCAGCCGGATCTCTACCGCGTTCGGCCAGAGAGTCTGCGGCTTTGACATGCTGCGAGCGTCGGGAAAGAGTTATGTCATTGATGTCAATGGCTGGAGTTTTGTCAAGGACAACGATGACTACTATGATCACTGCGCCAACATCCTCAAGGATCTCTTTGTTAAGGAGAAGTTGCGTCGTGGTGGTGTCACGCCGCCCATGCCTTCGCCTGTGCCATCAGATACTGATCCCTTCACCCGGGCAAATAACGCGTTCAAGGATCGTGAACAATCAGGCACTAACGGTGTCAGGACAAGCATCAACTCCATCTCAAACACCACTGACTCACAACCTGACGACGTTTCCCGTCCTGCGGTGAGCGGCACAGTTACCCCTATTTTGTCTCCAGAAAGCGCACTGCCTTCAAAAGCACAGAGCTCGGCTACAACACCACTTTTTCCTCCTATTCCTGTCGACTTGACTTTGCCAGGAGCTGCATCTGCTCCCCCAACACAACAAAGCTCCGTCTTGGAAGCTCCGTCGGAAGAACAGTCCACTGTACCTGAGCCTCCTCTGCCAACGCACTCCTGGAAGTTGAAGGGGATGGTGTCTGTGATTAGGCACGCGGACCGTACTCCTAAGCAGAAGTACAAATTCACATTCCATTCGGAACCCTTCATTGCACTCTTGAAGGGCCACCAGGAAGAGGTTTTGCTGATTGGAGAGGCTGCCCTTGGAAGTGTTGTACATGCGGTGGACGTGGCCTTTGAGCAAGGCATTGAAGACCGTGCTAAGCTCCGGTCTCTTCGTAATGTGCTTGTCAAGAAGGGCAGCTGGCCTGGCACCAAGATCCAGATCAAGCCCATGTTCCGCAAGAAGAAGACAGAAGAGTCTGATGTCAGAGAGGAACTGATTGTCGCAAGCGAGAAAAAGGAGCCCAGCAAGGATGAAGGGGAGGCTGAGCCACCGAAGGAAGGCGATGCTGATGCCCGTCAAGGTCCCAAACGACAAGATTCCCTGTCTGGTGTAACGATGTCCAAGTTCACCGCTGCTGAGGAGAGACTAGTTCTGGACAAACTACAGCTTATTGTCAAATGGGGAGGCGAGCCAACACATTCAGCTCGATACCAATCTCAAGAGTTGGGCGAGAATATGCGAAACGACCTTATGCTGCTTAACAGAGACATTCTTGACGAAGTACATGTCTTTAGCAGCTCCGAGCGGCGCGTGACCACCAGTGCCCAGATTTGGGCTGCCTCGTTCTTGGGCAAAAAGGACATCCCCGAGGACTTTATAACGATTCGCAAGGACTTGCTGGACGACTCCAATGCCGCCAAGGACGAAATGGATAAGGTCAAGAAGAAGCTCAAGGGTCTACTTCGTAAGGGCAATGAGCGTCCTGCGCAATTTACCTGGCCGGAAAATATGCCTGAGCCGTCAGAAGTACAGACTAGGGTGGTGCAGCTGATGAATTTCCATCGACGCGTGATGCAGTACAACTATACGAAGTTATACAGTGGCGCTGTCACATCGCTCAATGCTATCTCAAACCCGAGTACCGAGAAGTTGTCAGGAGAAAATTCAAGCTCATCTATCGCGTCATCACTCTCGCAAGCAAACACTCTTAACCAGATCCAGGCACGATGGTGCTGTGGCGAAGATGCCGAGCTCTTCCGAGAGCGATGGGAGAAGCTCTTTCAGGAGTTCTGTGATGGTGATAAGGTTGACCCAAGCAAGATATCGGAACTTTACGATACCATGAAGTTTGATGCGCTGCACAATCGCCAGTTCCTTGAATGGGTGTATACACCACCTAACCACATGTTGGACGAATACTCAGCGGTCGGCGGTAGCGCACCCAGCGGTGGCAACGGGACCAAGGAAGGCAAGTCAAAGGAGTCAGAAGATGGCAAGTCATCCGATGACAAAGGTGAGAAGAGCTCACAACAGTCTGCTGAGGGTTCGGACAAGGTAGATGCGGGAAGTCGATCCGCCTCTGTCAAGAAGCTCTTCAGAAGGCGATCCTTCCTGAACAACCTACGACACTTCCATGAAGAGGCACCTCCAGAGCAATATTTCCGACTCTACAAGGGTACACATCAGACGACATCTACAACAGAAGCGCGCAACGAGCCTTTGCAGGAACTTTACCGACTCGCTAAGGTCTTGTTCGACTTTATCTGCCCTCAGGAGTATGGTATCTCGGACAGCGAGAAGCTTGAGATTGGTCTGCTCACGTCTTTGCCTTTGCTCAAGGAAATTGTGCAGGACCTTGAGGAGATGCAGGCGTCGGATGATGCCAAGTCATTCTTCTACTTCACCAAAGAATCTCACATTTACACATTGCTCAACTGTATTATTGAAGGAGGTGTTGAGACAAAGATTAAGCGCAGCACCATTCCTGAGCTCGATTATCTTTCGCAGATATGCTTCGAGCTTTATGAGGCAGAGATGAAGACGGCAGGTGATGGATCGTCACCACATAACGCGCCCACATTCACTTACAGCATTCGCATCACTATCAGCCCTGGTTGCCACGTTTTCGACCCCTTGCATGTACAACTCGATAGCCGACATTGCATTGGATGTGCCCCTAGGCGAAGCTTGACACCGCACGCGGACTGGTTGCAGGTCATCAAGACACTCCGGGCCAAATTCAACCAGTAAGAAATCCATTCAAACGTCGAAAGAAACTCATGCTAACATTCTCTGCGCAGGGTCAAACTTCCAAAGACATTCCTGGCAGTCAACTTGTCCGATGCGTTTAGCTTCGAAGATCTAGAGCGGCAAGGAAGCGACACCGATGTGTTAGAGATGAAGAGCGCGGCGTCTAGGAAACAGGCCGACCAGTCCAAGTCTCACGACGAGGAGGAGCTAGCAACAGGGGCTGGCGAGGTAATGATATCATAGAATAGGAGTAGTCTATTGGGGGAAAGAGAAAACACGAACTTATATGATGATTTCAAACAAGGGAGCAAAAAGGATACTCAAGGTCCAAAGTCCCAGTGAGACCTACTACATGCTTGATCGCTCGGCGAACCATATATGGGTGTGAACCCCCGTGATCTCGCAGCGAGCTACTGGTTGGGTATCACTTGGCAACTCCTTGATCCTTCTCATCGAAGCTTAAAGCTTGAGGCAGCAACCTAAAAAGAACCCCTTGCTACCCAAATTTCTAACCCCCAAAACCGAGCATCTAGCCCAGTTTCAATAAAGCAACTGAGTATGCTCTGCTTGTCTTGAAACTTGCTCCGGAGGCGCGGACGTGGTACTATCATTCAATCTCAACCAAGGATGAACTGCTAGCGTAAACTACTGTATACATAGAGGTGGTGCCGTGAACTTGAGGCTTTGCACAGGGAATCTGTAACGCGGAACATACAGGGCTCGTGATAATGGGATGCCCAAAGTTCGCTTTGTGCCCTGGAACTACTGGGATGGCCGATAGTTTCTCCAGTTTGAGTGTAGCTATGAAAATCAGGAGCTAGAGGTATTCGACGATCTATGAACAAGTGAAAACGCTCAATGGAGGAATATTATCACCGCTAATGGAGAAATTAGACGTTTTATGATGAGTTCTGTCCTAATACTACTGGCAACCAGAGTACATAGTTATATTATTCCCGATTAAAGCTATGAAAAAATGTAATAGACTTGTCGAAACAGAGAGGTTTACTTCTGACGTAACATTTAGCTACTTTTATTAGTATTGTTATAAATTGGTATATTATTAACATGTCTATCCTAACGACTTCTGCAGTTAGGTACCGTGATAATTAAAACCTGATGTTGTATTGTACAAGATTAAGGTGCAAAACGGCAAGGCGGTTAGAATGTATCATGGTCACTTGAAGTTCAGTGATGACAAGCGGGCTCAAGACAAGGGGCTAGTATCTGAATGCGGCTGGCAATGCGATAGGTCCGTGAAGGAGAGACTTGCAGATGCCGGGTTCCCAGCAGATGCATATACGGCTGGGTTGGCCAATGCGCTTGTATGCAAGATGAGCGATATCTTCATGTCAGAATAGTCCATGGCAGTGTCCCGATTGGGTTTTGAGCAGCTAGGAGGACGCGTACGGTATTCGAAAACGGGTATAAATAAAGCACATCATTGGGTTGAAGCTTCTTTGGGGGCAGCGACTAACTTGACCAGGGGTTGAAACGAGGCTATGCCATCGTCGTGTAGGAGGAATTCAAACATGAGCACAAACGCAACGCAACGCCTGCGTATAGGTAGCTATGGCCACTGTTTTGGTTTGTAGCAAGGCGTGTTTATGCACGGTAGCTATGTAACGCCCATGCAATCGTGGCATTTAACGGTCGCAGATCTTGGCTTGTGAGGACCGGGATCATGGACGGGTGGCTGGCTCGGAGTGTGGCAGACTGCAGAGGCATTTGCAGTAACGGCAGCAGGGGGGTTTATCGAGAGTGTCCAGTTGAAGTGCCGGGAGTGCCAGAATAAGCCAGCGACAGGCTGTTGTGGATGGGAAAATAGAGAATATGCTTGCTGGGGTTGTCGGTAGGGTCGCATAGCTTGCAAGTCAGCAGATTTGGAGAGGTGAAGTCAACTTCTGCCACGTTTGTAGTTGTGGTTGTCGATGGAGCAAGGGATCGCGTGCAGGCATCTCCCCTGTATCGTGATAACCGAACGTTCGTTTGCGTCTTGTCTGTCTGTCTGTTTGAAGAGACGAAAGAATGATGTTTGATTACCTAGTAGAAAAAGGGGTGGTAGGCGAAATTCGGGTCTTGACAGGGCCCAATACGTGCCTCCCTCATTCAGAGTTGAAGGTTTCCATCCCGTGTAAGCGGAGGTGGAGGAGGAGAGGGAGAAGTGGTGGGGGTCGTGACGAAAAGGGAAATAGGTCCAGGACAAGATTCATCATCTTGTCTCGGTGCATCTCGCTGAAACAGGCTTAATTGAAGTCAGACCACACACACACACGCACACGCGGAGAAAAATAAAAGGAAATGAGAAAAGAAGAATGTAGTTCTAGGACGTTGGTGAGAAAACAAGACTAGCGGTGCGGCTCAATGCACAGGGCTATCCGTATCCGTGGGAGTCTAGTAAACGAATACCTCCATACTAAATAAGTCATATATCAATATTACAAACACCACAGCAAAACATACAAACAGCCAAGGAAAACACGAAACACAACAGCGTAAAACACATGCCAACGCAAGACGAGCCGAAGCGGTCAGTGAGGCTCAACAGAGACATCAATATCGTTATCGATCCGCCATGGGTATACCCTCTGGTCCACGAGTTGCAAGGATGACAGCCGCCCATCACTGGGCGAATTTGCCAGTTTCGACAATCACCCGATAGGCTTATGTACCAACGGATCGACTAGTTATACCTGATGCGTCATTGGCCTACATATACTTGTCCGTTATAGCAACAGACAAACTAAAACATCATTGGCTTCCAGACTTTAAACCAACAGAAGCTATGGCGTTTGAACTATAAAGCCCCTGTCAACAAATATAGAAAACGACAAGTCAGAAACAAGGCAGTGATCCAATGGTGGCGGATATGTGAAGCTATTCCGGCGGCTTGCTCACTGTTTGAACGCGGAAGCGGGAAGGGCTGAAAAGTCGGCCGTTGGGATCGGGTATATTCCACGAGTTGAGAATAGGATCAGCTGTTGGTTTTACTGGATACGGCTGTTGGATGCTGGCAATTCTTCACGCCCCTGTCGATCCAAAGCCCTACCATGATCTCACTCGGAGGCTTGACTTGGTTCAATAGCACGAATCAGCATGCGAGTTTCGTCTGAGCAATTCTGGTGGCATGATTTCAAGTCCCCGTGATTAGTAGTGCTCAGGATCCATGGAGGAGCAACATGGGAATACTCATGATGTGAAGCTGATTTTCTAGTGTAATTGGTGCAAGTATTCGTGACGTTTTCTCTATGCTTCAATTAGAGTCAGTCCTGAGAATCCAAGGCACCGGCTACCTGGTGAAGGACAAGATACCAACAACGTGGTCCATGGCCTTTCCAATCAGGCCTTGCTCCTTCTTTAAGTGGCTGATTTATTTTCCGAAACCCGCAATTCCCCTTGGGGCATTTGCAGGCCGGTACGTAATGGGGGATCTGCTGGTGTATTTGCAATCGTCCACTTACACTGCTCGACAACACGCGTTTGAATCATGTATTAGAATCGCATCCAATTACGATGCATGCGGCACTCTAGTCTGCCGTTGCTCGTAGTCTGATCCTATGACTGACTGGATGCCCATCCTATCTACCGGCTCATGGCTCATAGACAAGAGTCAGTGCTTGTGGCAGTGTGACGGCACAGCTGGGCTGGCAGCGCATCAACCTTCTGAGTCTAGCCAAGTCGGAATTTTAGGTTTATCTGCTGCTCGGTAATGATTCCGTAGGGGCTAGTTTTAGAAGCACCCAAAACTGTTGCTCGCTGTACGGCTGGCACCACCCCCCTTACTTAGGTAGGTCTCCCTTCTGGGCTGGACTGGCTGGGCTGGGCTGGGCTGGGCGCTGGCCCTGGCCGTCCCCACCACCTATTTAATCCTGGCGCAACTGGGCTGCCCCGAGAACCAGGACACGGGGGCCTACTACGCTAACATCCATGGATGGCGTTCACGGCTTCCTCTCATGGATGTTTGGGGTCTCTTCCCCCCCCAAAAAGCCTAAGGTTTCAAAAAGTGCCTTTAACCTTTACGGCACCGTAGCTTTTAGTTAGCCTCACTCACCACAGGGCATCTTCTAGCTACCGCTACCGCTGCCTCATCCCGCCTCATCAATTTGTCACCCTCGTCCTTTCATCTTCTGCTTGAGAATCTGTTCGGGTCGTTCCCCGTCTGCAGTAATTGGCCGTTCCTAGCGTCATCAAACAACCACCGAATAAGGCGAGGTACCTGCATCAGTGGATACATGCTTCCACCCAATTCTCACCAACTTACAACATGCCCTGGGCTGTTGCTTGTGCTTCTTTCTGGGACCGATCCTTAGGTCATTTATCTAGGTACCTACCTACCTGGCCTTGCCTAGGTAAACTAACTCCAAGATATACGCCCCTCCATTCTCCCCTCCCCTACCCATCCGCTACCTTCTGTCTACCCCCTCTTTATTCTTCTGATCTTCCAGAAGCGTCACAGGACAGGGCTTCCTCCGAATCTTCGGGCATTCGGGGCTCATCTGGGACTTTGGCCGAAGGCTCACTACGACTTTGGGCGGACGGGATATTTTTTTTTTTTCAACTAACTCAATTGCCCTGGCATGACGGCTCCCAAGACCAATAGGTGAAGCAAGGGCACGGGCATCGTCTTTGTCCTTCCGTCCATCCATCCACACGTTGATTCATCCATCCATGATCCGGGGACCCGTTGGCGGGTACATATCGCCAATGTCCCCCCGTGGTGTTGTAACTCACCCAACCTTACGGACCTTACCCTACCTTGCCTTGCCTTGACTTGAATTGCCTTGCCTTAGGTTTCCGTTTCCTTACCTCATACTCATACACCTACCTCAACCTCGCTCGCTCGCTCGCTCCTCGCTTTGTCTCCCGTCCCTGTCCGTTTAATCTACTTACTCCATTGGGCGTTGGCACCACCTTGTCGGCATTTCCATTTCCGCCTCGTTGCTCGCTCGTGCCTCACCCGTCGTTTATCTTCTGCCTTCGTTGCTGCAAGCTTGATCCCGGCTCTCCGTCCCATCCCGGGTTCCGTTTGACGCTGCATCACGGTCCTTGCAAACGACATCATATCAGAGCTCTCTCTGCAACGGCAACTACAACTGCAACTGCAACTGACGCTCGCACTAACACTGACACTTCACCTGATCTTCCTCACCTCCCCTGCACAAGTATAAAGACCTCTGATCATCCACCCTCTGGCATCTGATGATTCCTCAGTTGCTCAGGCATTGCCCACTCGACTTCAATTCTCATCTACTGTACCCATACAAGATCTTTTTTACTCTTCTCCTTCAATCCAGTGTCAATCTCCAACAAGTCTCCGACTTGACTGCCTTGTCAATTCATACTACCTCGTCGTGTAAGTTCTCATGATAGATGACATGAGGTTGCTTTCACCGCTTACAACCATGTCGAATGTATCATCATGCAAGGCTAACACATTGTGCTTCCCAGGAACATACCTGTATCCAATCAGGCCAAGACTTGTGAGAGGGTTCAAGACAGCCAAGTAACAACCGCCACAATTCCCGACAAGATGGCCAACGCTTGCGCCCACCAATTCCGAATGATCAAGTCGGACAGCACTCTGGTCCAGTGGATCTGCCAACACTGCCGCTCTGGTCCTCACTGGATGATCTTTGAGTGCACATATTGCAAGCTTCACCTATGCCGACCGTGTACGCAGTCGGCATGAGGACTTGTACGCAAGCCCTCTTTGCCGAGACGTTCAATCCAAACGGAGTATAGACGGCCTCTTTAGTCTCGGCGCAGGCGCACATTGAGATCAAAGGCAGACAGAACTCAACCAGGGCTTTTGATTGCGCTTGGCACCACAAGAAACGGCAGCCCGGAGCTGGCTCTGGATGCACGGCTACCGAACCGTCACACACCCCTCGCGTGCACCCATCACCCATCATCACCATCCCCAGGTACCACGAAACGTCACTTACACTCACTGGCTGAGATCTTGATGATAATTGGCGAATCTGAGTCTAGCGCAGCCGGGCTGAGCTGAGTCGAGTTGAGCCTCAAAGACAACACATCGCATAAGGACGGCCTGATGCTGGAACAACGCCCGAGGACAAACAGCAACACCAAAGACGCAGCGGAACGCACTCTTGATTCATGCTAGAACCCAAAGTGGGGGACAGCTTTTGGATTCGGCCAAACGGTGGTATTTGTGGTGACTCTGACTTTTTTTCTCCTTGTGAATTCCATGACGGAATAGCGCCCTGCACGTTCCACGTGGGAGATTCCATCCAACAGGGGACCTCTGACCCGTTTTCGGAATTGTGCAGCACTAGTCACCCCCCTGTGGCCTGCAAGCTCATCTCACCCAACACCTGGATTGGCTTCGCTTGGCCCTACCTTAGAGGTCGACCAACACTGAACTGGACAGGGCCTTTTGAGGACAAGGACCGTTTGATGTTCCATCTTTAGTCCTTGGGCGAACGAACACTTTTTCTGTTACGGCGCAAATTCGAGGCTTCTCTTTCCGCGAATTTGGTTTGGTCTCATAAGTTGTTACAGATGATCCTGGCTGGTCTCTCTACGGTTTTCTCGTTTCTTTTCTCCTTTTCCCTCTCCTTCTTGATTTGTCTTGTCTTCTCTTCCCCCTCCTCACTATTTTTCTTTGTTATTCCTTCTGCATACAAAATGGTGTTTGTTTTGTTGGCTTCATCCCACGGATTGGTTCATCCGCTCAACCTACCTTGGCAACCTGGCAGCTGACCAGGTAGGCGGACTACAGAGAACAAAGGGAAACATGCTGTTATGGCCTCATCATGTTGGAGCAAAAGAGGTTTTTGTTTTGGCTTACGGCGCAAGGCAGATGAATTTGATGGCTTGGTGTTGGGTGACTGGCGCTCGAAATAGACTATGGCTCAAGCCAAACAGACAAACGGGGCGAACCAAGGTGCCTTCAGAGGGCGTGAGAAGGACAGACTAGTGCATTTTCTGTCGTCATGAATGAAAGCGATTTTTACTTCCAACTCTGCTCCTGTGCTGCTACGTGGACATGACAAACGTGGATCGGTGTCATTGAATAGGTACCTGATAGATCGGGAACTGAATCATGAGCAAGGCACTAGGAAAGCTTTCCCCAGCCTTTACACTCCCACTCGGTCAACCTCCTTCAAGTTAGATATGATTGGTTGAGTGTTTATTTGAATCCTGGTTGCCCACCAGGTAGGTAGGTACTGGTGGTTGGTGCCCTCCCTGTCTGAAGACGGTGGAGGTGGATGGACTTGAAGGAAAGAACCCAAGGCTTGTTATCTCCTCGACCACTTAATTTAACTTATTGGCTCTCCGTCTTCTTTCATCATCCGCCTTGTGCTTGAATAGCGACCCGGCGCTTATTTCCTGTGCATCTCCGTGTAGATCTCTTGTCGCATCAGCAATGCTACTCTATCATTTTTTCCTCCTCTCTTAACTCTTCGCTTCCGGCTCAATACACCCTTGGTTATGCGATGACGACGACCGCCTTCCTTATCAAGAGGAGAACGTGCAAGGTACCTGGCTGGTATCACTCGTGTGCAAGAATCACAGCTTAACCTTCAGGAACGTAACTTAATGCCATGGGGTTGCAGCGGCCTGTGTCTGTGCCTTGGCTCCTCGAGGAGTCACCGAGACTGGGAGAGTCAAAGCGTAACTCTTTTGTTCTAGGCTTCAATTCACGACACCCCAGTCTGATCGGCGCCAGAAGCGGCCCGCAATCAAGAAGGTTCACCAGAAGCCTTCCAGAACAACTTAGTTTGAAGCCCTCAGCTCGTTTCCACTTTGCACACGGCAACTTACACTCACGCTCTAGGGGTGGAGAATCGACGTCAGCCAGCGAACTGGGGTTGCAAATTACTGAAACATGCCAATGCGAGCCTAACTGCATGAGAAATGACACAATATAAGGTTCATCAATCAATCAATGGTTGCTTTTGAGGCACTATCTTGAGACATATCGACGAACTTAACTGCAACTATCACGAGGGAAGAGCACACCCCCCTTGTCCACCGGATCCGATAACCCGCCCGGCCGGCCGACACGGACCCATTCGGGGAACCTACCCGGGGGCTTTATAGTGATTTGCGAGCCGTGACCGAGCATCTCGGGTCATTAACGATAAATCAATGCCGTTTTATTTACTGACTGGCGATTGCTTGTCTTGAATGCTAGCTTGCTGGCTTGCCCTGTTTCGTCTCGTTCTGCTTCGGTGAGCCCAAGCGTCCCTTGACCATCTCTTGGTCTTCAAACGTTGATTGTCACTCAACGATCGAAGTGCCAGGGCCCGTGTTCTCCAGATTGTGCCAGGGTTTTCTGTATGACCAGCTCTCGCAACGTCTTTGTCATACTTCGGCAAATCTTATTCACGGGGTAATGGAACGTTTCCAGATGCTGGGACAAGGTGCTGTCGGTTGCGTGTTACTCGTCATTCCCTGCTCGCCTCCCGCTTGTTCTCCGGCCCTTCACGGACACTGAGAAGACCGAAGAGGAGCCGCTCCGTCTCGGCCTCGGCGTTGGTGCCTGGGTCATAACCCCCGTCCCCACCCCTCCGGTCTCCCGCGCCGAGATATCATGGCATTGGGCGTGGTGCGGACGGATACAAGGCCAGTTTGGGGCCATCGTTTACTCACAACTACCTCCTCTTTGCAATATCGGACGGACCAAGGTTGTTGACTGGTAATTTGAAGGCGGCTCGCCTATAATATGCAAAAACGACATTGATGCACCACCCGTGACACACTTATTGAAAGCATGGCTTGGTTTAAGCAAGCAGAAGCCAGCACGGCAACAGGCCCAACAGAGCCGCAACAGTTAGCCAGAGCGAGAAGACGACGGGAAAATTCAACTTTGCATCGGCGGAGCGCCGATAGTATCGTGCGATACTTGGGTCAGTTATTGCCCAGTCCCAGACGGTACGCTTTGTATTTCGTTTTGTGACCTCCACAGTATCGCCGATAGACACGATGGCATCGTCACCAGGTTCACTGATGAGGAAGCCATATCTGCCGAAAACAGGAGAGTATTTTGCTCCGGCATCAACTCTGCGGTCAGACATGAGCTTCTTGAGTACCGTGCCACGCTCTCCCTGGGCTGCGCGGCCGGTGGCGTAATCAACGTTGAGCGAGGTGCACCGGTTGCAGTTCTTGGTCAGAGCTACCTTGTGAATTCCATTGATGGACAACTGTGCCCAAAAGTCCTCATCCCATGCGACCTCGCCGTCCAAGACAATGTTGGGTCGCATAACTTTCATGTCAACGTCGCATCCTGTCAGCCGGGCACTGACGTTATTGAGCGACTTCTCTGTAGTAAAAAGATAAGGAGCACAATCGGAAAAGGTAATCCAGTCGTCCTCTACACCGGAACTCCTCTTATCAGAGAGATGGCCCAGAAGCATTGAGAACCATGACGGGGGTGGACTTTGCGCCTTGGGAGAAAACGTTCCAAGTACAGGACGTCTGCCATCGCCAATAAAGAGGAGGGCTGTGTCGAAACCGAAGCATGCAGAGAACCATGCATCGTATTTGGGACCCATGCGATATGCCACGACGAGGCTTTGATGAAGATTGACGTCGGCTTTGTCCAGCTGGCTGAGGTCTGGTTCAATTGGGACCTCGAGAACGGTATCCTGCTCTGGTCGCCACGGCACCAATGGCTTCTCTGGTGCCAAGTATCTGACTCGAATGTTGCCGCCAACGACTTCTTGTGCAAAGAGGCCACATTCGGGATGGTTGGCTAGCTGGATCTTGCTAAGTTCGCCTGACTGTTCGATCTTGCAAAGCATGAAGCGGCGGTCATACTGGAGACCCTGTGGTCCTAGTTTGGCGGAGTCGAGCTTGATACCCCGGATGCCCTTAATTGGGTAATACCAGAGCTATTGTTCATGTCTTGTTAAGGACACTCTCGACGACTTTGGTTTCTTATCGGGCTTACCTGAGTGATCTTCATTATTTTTGCTTTGGTTGATTGACCTTTGGAAGCTGCAGTATTCGATTTCTCATGTAAAAGGCAGAAACCGATTGCTAATCAAGAGTTGGAGACCCCTCGTTCATCAACTAAGCCAGAACTGACTAAAATATTGGTTACACCGGCAATTGAGACAAGATGGAGGAACCATTTCTCGGCTTTTGCACCCGGCAATCAGGGATGCAAACGCATCGAATCACTGACCGCCCAGAAGTTGAAAAAATTGGAATCTATTACAAATGCGTGAATCAGTCAATATCAACAGCTTTGACCTAAGGGTTATTTGGTTCAAGGCGACCATCAACTCGTGGCTCTTTTGCTTGTTCTCATAGCGACAAGACACCCTTCCTTGGCTCCGACTTCGGGAGACATCCACTATCGACTGCCATCGCTTTACTTCGTGTAGAAGACAGGGACAATAGTTTTTGCATGCAGCTGACAAAAACTCTATCTCCAATTTTCACTCGGCCGAGTTACGTCGTGTCGAGAACTTTCAACCTCAAACCTGTTGCAACTAGTTGATATTTCACTGCCACCCTCTGAACTTGCGAAACTTTACGGGAAGCCAGGATGGCTGATACAACAGTGTCGGATTTGTCTCCCATGGACGGTGACCAACCACGCCCCAGCCTGGGAGATACTCAACGACGCTTTGATAAAGATGTACACGTACAAGAGACCGCAGTGCATGAGAAAGGCACCGTGTCAAAGTTTGGGCCGCGTCCTGAGTGTTTCAGGAATACTGTGCAGGAAGTTGCTTTCGTCTTCATGGCGACTATCGCAATGGCTACTAACAGCTTCCTGACTGGCTCAACTGTTATTGTTACAGCAGCCATTGGAAAGGACCTTGGTATGACACAGAGTCAGATCTCTTGGATTTCTGCTGCTGCAACGTAAGTTAGCAACTATTTCTTGACATCTAGTCTAACTTTGAGATAGGTTGACTGCGGGAGCCTTTCAGCTCGCGCTGGGCCAGCTCTCTGACCTGTTGGGCCGCAAGATTCTATTCATCTTTGGTATGGGATGCTTTAGTGCAGGAAGTGTGATTGTCGCATTCGCACAGAATCCTTTCTGGATGGATATTCTTTGCGGAGTTCTTGGCTTAGCTTCTGCCATGGTCGTCCCTCCAGCCATCGGCATCCTAGGAGCCGCATACCGGGTGTCTTCACCACGCAAGAACTGCGCCTTTGCATGTTTCTCAGCAGGAAACCCGCTCGGGTTTGCTCTAGGCAGTGTCACCTGCGGAGTTGCAGCTCGTATATTCGACTGGCGTGCTAGCTTCATTCTGTTGGCTATTATCTGGGCTGTCCTCGGCATTGCCTCGATCTGGATAGTGCCAAACATCGAGGCATTCGAACCAGCGCCATTCGGGAAACGCTTTAGAACCGCATTGAAGCAGTTTGATATGTTGGGAACTGTTCTGACAGTTACCGGTATTGGTATGCTCACAGCTGCCTTGACGTACGTTCTTCTCTGGCTGAAACGACCAACTCAGGTCAGTTCAAGGGTGGCTAACTCGTGAATAGTCTTGGTCCTAGCGATGGCTGGAAATCTGCACACATCATTGCGATGCTCATCGTGGGCTTCTTTTTGCTTCTTGTCTTTGCGGTTTGGGAAAGCTATTGGGAATATCCTCTGATGCCTCTTCACATCTGGCAGAACCGCAACTTCTCCCTGGTAGGTACTTGTACTTCTCGGCTCCTGATAGAGGCTAACCATGAGCCAAAGATCGTCTTGACAACAATTTTGGGCATAATGTCGTTCGCTTCCTCCAACTTTTGGCTCTCGCTTTTCATGCAACAAGTCAAGACGTACGATGCCTTGAATGTCGCGGTGCACTTGCTACCGCAGGTTATTGCTGGTATTATGTGGAACGTTGTAGCTGCAAAGATCCTCCACAGGATCAACAACACCCTCATAATCGTCGTGGGTGCTTTTGCCTACCTCGGAGCTAATCTTCTCTTGACTTTCCAGAAGTCCAACACGACCTACTGGGCCTTGATATTTCCATCTCTGATCATGAACGTTATGGGCGCTGATCTTCAGTTCAATGTCGCCAATGTAGGTCATCTGCCGCTGAATTAACACCAAACCATCCTGACGAAGTTATATAGATGTATGTCATGGAGTCGCTCCCGATGCAGCAACAGTCACTTGCTGGAGGCATCTTCAACATGTTGATCCGATTGGGCTCAACGGTCGCCATTGGTATCTCGACGGCAGTGTACAGCTCGGTCGACGAGGCGCAGGCTGCGGATGCTGATCCTGTCGTCCCCTATCGAATGGCATTCTTTGTGTCCGTCGGACTGGCGAGTCTGGGCTGCGTCTTCTTGCCGTTCCTGAGGATCGGCACCCAGGGTAACACGAAGTCTGCTGCTGACAGGGTTACTTCTGAAGAACTGACGGCATCTCCTGGTTTGGCTACCCCGAATGACGAGACAAAGGGCGAGAAGCGAACGAAGGAAGCCGTGGTTCCTGACACTGCCACAGAAAAGGCCTAAAAGGATGGGAGAAGGATTAATGGCTTGACCTGAGTGTTTGGGATATAATTTAATAGACCAATGCTACTTAAGACCCTGGAAACATTGAAATAAGGCGTGGATATCAGGTTAACAGGGCAGGCTACCACTACCCGCACAACCGGATGTGCGTATAGCCCACGTGACTTTTGCACATCGGGCTGTGCGTCCAAGGATAGAGCCCCTTTTTGAGGTTATTCGCATACCCCCTTCCCAATTGAGATATCTAGCTTTATTTAAAGCTATTTAGAGCTTCTATAATATATATAGTCAATCAATATTATATTCTATCGTTTATAGATACGTTAAACCCCAGTCTTTTACTGATTTAGCTATATCTATAGTCTTATGACCTTATTCTTTAAGTTATAATACTGTTAAGTATGTCATTCTCTATTAATATATAACTGAATTATAATATGGCTTTAAGTATAAATATCTCGGCTTATAAGGCCATTAAACTATTCTACTTTAATATTAAACTATTATAGAAAGCAGTATTTAATAATGCCTAATAATAATAGCTTAAATAATAGTCTGGGCTTCTAGATCTTTTAGGATAACACTGTTACTCCTAGTTGCCAATATCTTTCTAACCAGAATAACCAGTTTATACTTCGGCCTTCTATACCTAACAATAGCTTAGCTAGTCTGCTTATAAGGGAAGTAACTGGCTTTTTTTACCCTGCCCTTAATGTTCCTGTATATAGTTAAGAGAATAGATTTACTGTACCGCCTGCCTCTAACTTCTTTAGCCCTTAAGCTTAGGTAAATCAGCATTATCCCGGTCAGCCAATACAGGTGGCTTTACTCTTGGCCGGCCAGATATAGACTGCTGTAAATACGTATTACTATCCACTCGGCCAGCCAGCTATATAGACTGTTATGCCATACGGTTATTAAGTTTAAGGCAACTGGCATACTGGCTATCTTACTAACTTTATGGATTAGCGTTAAGCTCGGCCAGTCCTGGATACTATATCTTTCTTTACCTTATAGAATCTTGTGAGGTAAGATTAAGCGTATTAAGCAGCTGGGATACCTATTTATAGGACTTCCTGGCCTATGCCAGCTGTAGGAATAACGATATATACCCCGGCCATTAAGATAGTACAGCTAAATGGTATATATATTAATTGGGTTACTCCTTAAGGGTAGGTCTATTAGGTTTAATAGGGAAGGTAATAATTAATTAGAAAGGCTATTAAATTAAGGAATTTACTATATTATTATACTTTATTAATATCTTAAGTAGTATATAATTTATATAGTATTATAAAGTTAACTGTTTAAGCTAAATATAACTATTAACTACTATTTCTTAATATAGTAATAATATAAGAAATAAATATTAAAAATAAATTGTATTAATATAAAATATATACTATTAGATAGAGAAAAGAAAGAGGAATCTAATAATATATATAATATATTAATATAACTGCTATAAGTAAAATGAATAAGGAGTGTTAATAGTGGTATAACCTCTCTTAGGGTAGCCTTATTTTAACTAAGGGGATTTATAACTATAAGATTATATAAAAGAGGGATATATTAATACTATATCTAAAAAGTAAATTAATTCTATTAATTAAATTAATTAAATAATAA
>JABFFF010000092.1:0-48206 GCA_013623665.1 Fusarium sublunatum
AAAGAATAAAATAAATATTATAGAATTAACTAAATATATAAAGTTGGTATAGGTAGAGATTATAATAGAAGAGATTAATAACCTAATTAACTCTTTACCGTATAGAATTAAAGCTTATATTTATGCCTAGGGATAATATATTAAATATTAAAGAGTAGAATTAGGGCTTTAAAATTATATATAATATATCTTAATTGACCGTCAATTGATATATTTCTTTATAAGTGAAGTTATTACACCTAAATCAATTGAGGTGGTTGGGGGTGAAGCGTTCGTAGACTTTTGACCACTAATTTTACTTCCTCAGGGTATCAACAGAATGGTCAGCGACGCAGTCACACCGTTACGACCACTCAAATGGGCCGAGAACTTGCTGTAACCCTAACTGCGGTGAGGTTGAAGACCCTGATGACAAAAACACGGGGGGTTACTGGGGTAGAGACAAGCAGGACCCAACAAAATGGCGATGCCCACGTTGCAAAGAAGTCTTGCGAAAGAAGGGAGTGGAATGGGAAGCAAGTTGAACGGAGAATATCCCTTGTCCTTAGATTGTTGGTGGCTCAGAGATTTGAAGATCGAAAGTGAAGAGATATCCACACATTATGTACATGCGATCGCTGGTCAGCCAGTTTTGAAGACCACACCCCGCCCTTTTTTGCCTTGGTTGCCCCCTGAGCTGAAGCAGGGGTCTCCCAGGGAAAGCCCTGAGCTGAAGCAGAGAGGCGTCTCGATAGCCAGGCTTACCTAATAGAAGTCGACTTTCATTTCTCTCTCAAACGGATCCCAAATACCAAACAAATCGTTTATCCCATGACCGATTGTTCAAGCAAAGCAAATCCCGGATCCCAAATCACAGATATCAAGTCTCGAATCCCATATCCCGAATACCAAGCAAATCAAATCCCAAATCCCAAGCAAAGCAAGCAGATCGTTTATCCCATGACCAGTTGTTCCCACCCGAAAGTTCATTCCCAGTCCCACCCAGTTCATTCAAACCGTCCATCTCCAAATGTCCACTGGCCTCTCACCCAAACCGAGGATGTGACGCCATTGATTCCCAATATTGTGCCCTGTTCGCCAAATCCCACGATCGATCATTTGCTCTGGCGACGCACCTTCTTCGCGAAGATGCTGGCCCTGGTTTGGAATGTGTGGGAAGAAAATTGCCACCCTTGCGTAAGCAACTGAGGGAGCTTATCCATCTGCTGTTTAAATACATTGGAGCAGAGTGTTGGCTTGTAGATATCTGTCGGCTTGTCCTCATCGTCAATCTTTGGTGGTAATCCATCAGCACCTCGCTGGGCGAACTTGGTGAATCGTCGTCGTGTCATCTGTCGCGCATATGCGCGATTGAAGGTTTCGGCGATGTTCCTTTCGACATTATCATGAGTTGCAATACACTTCCCTTTTGCTTCATGTATAGTCGTGCCCCTGTGAAATTCGATGTGTTCGATAAGGGAAAGGCGAGCATTCTTGTCGCGTGCCTCCCATAGGTATGGCGTTCTTGGATCGCTCAGGTTGATGGACATGAAGGCTGGGTCGCCTTGACGACGGCCGTCAACTACTTTCACGTTCCCATCGCTGTCCCTTTTCTTTCCCTTCTGTGCCTCGATAGAAGGCGGAAGGTCATACTTCCATGTCCCGACCAACACATCCACGTCCCCTTTGTTCTTGCGTGGAGAGTCAACAACGGCATAGCTTCCGGTTTCGGTGGTCCAATGTCCGCTGAAAACATCATCCAGGAATTTTCGGATATCACTTTCAGTGAGTGTTTGTGTTGTCGTGTCATCATACGCTATCCCATGCCATGCTATGGCTTGATCAAAGCTTGAGATTAACTCCATCATGGTTAGGTCCTCGAACCCCTGGATGGCGATAGCTTTGTCGCGGGTCTGTCGGGCATTGGCGCCAATACTGTTGAAGTGACCGATAATGGCATTCACAGCACTTGGCGTGGTAGAGGTGTCTTGGGTGACGGATGGCTGATTGTGACCTGAAAGAAGTGCTGCTAGGCCACCTGAAAATTCGCTGAGAGCCGTGGATGGCTTGCCCTTGGTTGAAAGAAGGTTTTGAAAGAAGAGCACGGATTGTATTTGAGCTTCCGGTTCGACGGCGGCATCCATGGTATGGGCTGCTAATTCCTCGAGAGAAGACTGCGAGCCGACCATTTTGAGATAACTAAGTGTTGAACAGGCAGTGGGAAGTGAGAGAAAGGGGATAAGAAAGGGGAGAGGAAGGGTAGGAGGAGTAGAAGTGAAAAGGTGAAGAGAGAAAAAGGGAGAAGCAAGGAGGGGGGTTAAAAGGTGAATCTCCTATTTAATTTTTCCTTTCTCCGTTTAACACTAAATGTTCGTCTTGTCATGCAGATTTCAATAGATCGATCGCTCTCCATTAAGCGATATCGGGCGGGGGGTCAGCATCTCGACTACAAACGCATCTAGCCTTCAACTACGGACACTATTTCCCCTGCTGAGCCCCAGGGTGCTTCCTGCTAAGCCCCAGGGTGCTTCCTGCTGAGCCCAAGGGCGCCGGTGTGAAACTTGCAGTACTCACGACCCATATGGACATATCACAGAGAGAGGGCAAATCACCGAGGTACTTTAGGAGTAGTTTGCTCTTATTGCTCTTGCTCATCAACTATAGCGCCTCCTTACGTCCAAACCCTCCATTAGGGCTTTCCAGTCACGGGCAGCCAGTCCGATTCCCGAGCCTAGATGCCCCATTGGGGCTTTCCAGTGGGAGCAGCCTGTCCCAGTCCATCTCTGACAGTAATCCAACATTCGATAGTGTTCGCCAAGAAGTCTCGAGCTAGGATCATCTTTTCGATCTCGAGCTCCCTGTGTGGGAAGGCTGGATACTGTAGCATACCAGTCTTGGCGAAATGAGCAACTCTTTCACGGCCAGCCTGAATGCATACATTCTTATTATAGTCGTTAATACGGCGCATTTCGTTCGCGTCATAGGTCTCGATAGCGCGCATAAGGGCCCTTCCCAGGTCTGGAAATTCGTTATTAAGCCGGACATACTCATCGGCAGCCCATTTCCCCTGTTTATCGGTAAAGTCATGATGGATTTTATCGAAGGATTTACCTAGGTAAATACCTAGATAGTATTAGTATATAATATATATTAAGAATAGAAGACATACTGAGGTAAGCAGGTGCACCGGCCTTTCGGTGCCTGTTGTTTTGAGAGCCACCGTTGGCTGTTGGCAAGTCCTCTGTAAACGTGCCCACAAGAACATATCTCTCAGGGATAGATCGGGCAGGTAGAGGCGCAACTTCAATAAAGCCTTGTGAGGAATTCCAGTTGTTGAATATGGCCTGGAAGTAGTTCGTATATGCAGCAGCAGTTGCTACAGCTTCGTGACGCGGAGATTGTCGAGAACTTTCAAGAGCCGTGATATAATCGTTGAAGGAAAGTACCTCCAATGCTCCGAGCTGGAACACATCTGAAATGTTTTGATCACGAACGCGTTGAACAGGAAGTCCACTTTGGAAAATCATTTGCGTAACGGTTGGCCCAAGGCCATCTGCATTCGCATCACCGGGGGCGTTCTCTGCCATTTTTGAGGATGGTGAAGCGGAGGTAAGAAAAAGTGTATAGTGTATAGTGAAGAGAGGAGAGAGGAGAGAGAAGAAACTTGTTTTTGCTGCGAGGTTTCAGCTTTAGATGACGTTTGTTTATTGACCTATTGTTCTAGCTATCGTTTATTGTTTGGGGTTCATACACTGTATCGCACGCAGTGTGAAGTTGTTTCTTGCCAGTGTTACCTATTTGGCCTGTAGGAAACTCATCCACCATCAACTCCTCCTCAATCCTCTCCATCCATAGATCAGTCTGTATAAGCGTCCAGCTCGCATCAAACACCTCAATCTGTTTTTTCAACACCTTTCCCATCTGCTTCGCAATTGCTTCACCAGTCTCGATGGGGCCTCTAGCCGCACACTCCCACTCATTCAGCACCCTCTCGCACGCCTCACCGTGAGTCGTATTGTGTAGAGTTCGTCGAGCCTCAATGTCTCTGTAGAGCTCCGCTAGTTTCATGTTCGTCTTGAGGATCAGACGTCCTGCCTTTACGAGGTTTTGCAGCGCCTCATGGAAGATGGTACTCATACTCGTCATGTATGGCGTCCCCGCTGAGAAGAGTGCTTCTTCTAGCTCCTGGATGTAGTGCCACTTCTCGATGCTGTTTATAGGGATAGGGAGACTCCAGACTGAGTTGGTGTGTGTGCTCCAGATATTCTTTGGGCGACGACAAGCCTGAACGTAGTGATGAAGTTCAACGATATGGTTGAAAGAGTCAACCTCAGAACACCACTGCATCTTGGCCTTCTTCATACAACACCCGTGAGTTTCGCATTGTAGCCAAGGACGGGCGAGTTGTTCGGCAGGGCAGTTGCATGAAACAGGTTTTGCAAAGGGGTCTGTGTATGTGGTTGTTCCATCAGAGATGATGGCGCGCATATCGCAGCGCAATGTGTGGGTTATGACTTTATAGCACATGCTATATGATGTTGTCTGTTCCGGTTCTGTAACAGCTTGATTCTGTAATACTTGGTTGATAGTTTCGCTTTTGCTATCTATTTCAAGTTGTGTTGTTGATAAGAGACAGGTCGATTTTCAGAATACATCTTCACGATCACATTCATGGGTTGTACAGGTTTGATATAAGTGAATAGCACATATTCAAACATAGGCAGTGTTCACATATCTCTTTGTCTGTCCTTAAGCCGTACGTCTTCGAACAAAGTACCATAAAAAGAGAACTCAGCTACAAGCAACAAAGAACGCTACGAACAAGCCCAGAACAATGACACTTGTGCAAGTTACAAACAATTCTTCCTAATAATTATGATATTCTAATTCTTTCAATGTCTAAACTAACGCCAAACACTAATAACGTTTAAAAGAAAGTCGAACCGATTAGGTACAGAGGTATCAACCGCGCATCGCAATGAACAGATCACTTCAAAGAGAGAATGTCTAAGATCGTCCAAACATCCAGATCTTTTGCCAAAGAGTTTGCTTCTTCTCCTCCGAGTTTTCTTCCTTGACATTGTGCTGTCCCACGATCGTGAGAAACACCTGGTCAAGTGTAGTTGGGCTGACGCTGTAGTGGCCCACGCCCAGCTGTTGCTTGTTCTCCTCCAGAAGCACAACCAGATGCCCAATGGCGCTTTGTCTGAGATCATCACCGTCCTTTGTGATCTCCTCCTCTGTACGGCCCGACGTCACTGCAATGACTTGGCTTGCACGGACCGAAAACCGGATCTGACCATGGTACGTCTTCTCATCAACATCAGCTGAAGGTAACGTCTGGCGGATCCAGTCAATAATTCGCGACATTTCCTCCTGAGTAGTGCGCGGTGCTGTGTTGGAAACCAGATGGATATGAATGGCATCGCCAAAGCGATGGCGGAGGTTATCTGGTGTTCCCAAAGCCAGCATCCTTCGAGCGAGGATTCCAGCACGCCCAGCCAAGGCATCGGCCTCCTCCATGCTGTGTGTGGTGAGGAGAATCGACCGTCCAGGGACTGTAGCTTCCAGAGTCCTCCACATAACACGCTTCGAGGCAGCATCAAGACCGGATGAAGGCTCGTCGAGCAGCACAACAGTAGGGTTACCCATCAAAGCAATTCCCAGACTCAACTTGCGCTTGTTTCCTCCGGACAAGGCATTTGCCATACGAGTAGCAAATGATTCGAGGCCTACTGCTTGCATGACAGCCCTCACATTGTGCTCCACGTCTTGTACGCCTCGGACTTTGGCATAGAACTCAAGATGCTCGCGTACCGTCATCTGATCCATAGCATCAATCTGAGGGCAGACACCGAGATTGGCTCGAGCCGCTGCAAGGTTCTTGGACACAGAAACATCCTCAACCAAAACATCGCCGCCATTTCGATCAGGCTTGATATCACCTCTGATGAGAGAGATCGTAGTCGACTTTCCAGCGCCGTTGGGTCCAAGGAGAGCAAACACCTCGCCACGCTTGATTCCAAACGTGACGTTGTCGACAGCGATGTTTTGTTTGAAACTCTTTGTAAGATGCATTACTCGAAGGCCGTGCTCGTTTTCCGAGTTGCTCATGACCTTCTCACGCTCAGCAACGATATCCTCGTCAATGAGTTCCTCCTCAGATTCGGGTTTCTTTTTCCCTTGAATGAGACCTCTGAGAGAAGCTCCAGCTGACCCAGTATCAAGCCAAATCACTAGGCCGAACATGATGAGTGACTGAAGGATGAGGTACAAGATAGGTCCGCCATAGTACAGAATACCTCCCGGGTTACCTGTTAATTCCGTATCTGAACAGGCTGTAGAGAACAAATTCGTAGCAATGAAAAGGGCTCTCAATGCCGAACCGATTGGTGCAAGTGCAGAGATGACAAAGTGAACAACACGCAAATTGCTGTCGACTTCGGTCACAGGTGAATAAGTCAGCACAGACATGTACGCTATGAGGTAGGCTACAAAGACAAAAGTCTGTGTAGCCGCTGCCCAGGCATAAGTTCCCAGCTGAGTCTTTGTGAAGAGAGAGACGAGATACGCCAAGAGGGTAGAAGCTATTCCATACAGGAACAGTACTAGAAATACGTAGCCCAGATGGAACCAGATGTTGGAGACGCCAGCCCAAATCGCTGCCACAATGGCCGTGCTCACCAAGACTATGAGGACATCAAACGTCAGGTAGGCTATCCAGAGTGGAAAGGGTCGAACGCCGTTGGAATATTGTAGGCCACGGACAAACTTGCGCCGCTCGCTGCTCGGGTACAGGGCGAAGAAAGCCGGGTAGACCGAAAGGGCGATGGACATGTAGGTAATCATTTGAAGCGAGTCGCCTGCAGTTGGGCTAATGGGGGTTTCCAAGGAACTCCAAGTCGTCTTGATGGTGACATTGCTCAACATAACGTCGAGAAACTGTTGCGCCGTGATAGGGCTAGAAATGAAGAGGTTCGCAACCCATGCAAAAGTAGGATCTTGATTGTCATCTCCAAGCCAAAATCCTGTCGTGATAATCCTACGATCTTGTCTGATTCTGTCTTCGAACTCTTGAAAGGTTTCGACAATCTGCATGCTTTCAAGCAAGCTTTGTAGATCTGTATTGCTTCCACCGCTTCCACCGCTCCCACCAAACAAGGCGGCAATGTTTTCCTGAGCAGCCTCCATCTTGGAGGGCGGTCCAGCTAGAAATCCTATAGGGTCGTCCTGTTGACTGAAAGCGTCTTCTGTAGAGGTAGTACGAGAGGCTTGATCGGCAGGTTGGCAAGTAGGCGTGTTCTCGCCTGCGATGAACAATGATGTTAAACCAGCAGCAAAGATTGGGAGAAGAAATGCGATCAGATATAGGAACCGGTTTCGCTTGAGAATGGTCAGTCGCTTTCGGGATAGAATAAAGGCCTGCTTCGCATATCCGACTCGTTGTCCATTCGCAAGTTTCAATCCTTGATTATCATTGTCGTTTTCTTTCGAGGACACTCTCTCGGTTGAAGGAACGGAGAGCGTCTTGTTTGCGTTGCGGAAGGCTTCTTCATCCTTGATCTCTTCGGCAACGCGTAGGAAGACATCTTCAATGGTAGGACCCGAGAAACGGTACTCGGGAATTCCATTAGCTTCAAGCTTCTTGATGACGACGGATGCAAGTTGTGACGAAGGGGCGGTATACGTGACAAGGTCAAAGGCGTCTGTCTTGGTGACCTCGGGAATATCAGGAGTCTCTCGAATACAGGTATCCTTAGGAACGTGAACTCTGTATCCACCACCCATGTTGTCTTTCAGTTCCACTGACGAGCCTTCGGCGCGCAGAGTTCCCTTGGATAAGATGGCGATATGGTCGGCAAGGAGGTCGGCTTCGTCGAGGAAGTGAGTAGTCAGGATCATAGTCCTCTTGCCACGCTCAGCCAAAATGATATCCCAGAGCTTTCGTCTCGAGAGCGGATCAATGCCACTGCTGACTTCGTCCACGCAGCACACGGCACTTCCTCCTGTCAACATCATTCCCAACTGAAGCTTCCTCTTCTGGCCGCCAGAGAGGGTCTTTGCAAAAGCCTTTCGTTTCTTCCAGAGGTCCACAGACTTGATAAGATCCTTGATGGCCTGTTTGGTAGCACGCTCATTAGGGGCTTTGAGGTGGTTGAATATGCGAATGTGCTCCTCTACTGTCAAGTCGTCCCAGAGCACGTTCTTTTGGGGCGCAATTCCAAGACCGCCTCTTCCATCTATTTCGATCGATCCGCTCGTCAGCTTGTTCATACCAGCGATTCCATCGAGCGTTGTACTCTTTCCGCTTCCGTTGGCGCCAAGTAGAGCAACAATCTGGCCCTGGCCAATATCAAGGTTCAATTCGTTGACAGCGACAACAGGTTCCTTTTTGTTGGCGCCTCGACGGAAGATTCTGGACAGGATATTGGGTCTGTAGACCTTGGAGAATTGTCGCAGTTGCACAGCATTGCTTCCGATCCGGTTCACATCATTTCGGTGAAGTAGCATCTTCCGGCCCGATGTATCGTTGCTGTAGAGTGCACGCTCTACAAAGGCACCAATCAATGGGTATGCAAAGATCTGGATGATGATGAACACCCAGAAGACAATGCCGGGTATTTCAGAGGGACTGTTGGGAGCAACCTCCACCAGGTTGGTCGGCCTTTCGACCTCCTCGAAGCGAGCCATGTTGCTGATAAAGAAGACGAAAGCGGATGGAGTAAAGAGAAATGAAAGAATAGCAACAGGTACAGTACCAGGAGAAGTGAGAACCTGTGATACAATGCCAATGAGTGCGACAACCAGAATGGCACAGCTACCGCTGAGTTGAGCCTTGTTGAAGAATGAGGCGAACAGCATGGACATGGAAGACAGTCCAAGACCGCTGAGGACGTGGAAGATAAGAACAATGCCAACATTGGTCTTTGCAAAGACACCGCCTCTGACAATAATGGATCCAATAACCCAGGCTGGCAGGTATACGAGGGAGAAGGACAGGTGATGAGCCAGAATTCTCGCAACCATGGCCAGCCAGGGCTTGCGGACGGGCATCATAGCATCAATCAACGTGGACATGCCGCTCTCGCGCTCTGTAGCCACGAAGCCAGTGAGGTGATAGGTAACCCAGACGACAGTACCCAGGAAAGCAACGCCCATCCAGCCCTTGATGGTAGTTTGGAACCGCTGGCGAATCTCCCTATCGCGTTCTTCCTGCGACAAACTGGTGTAGGGGTACTCTTTTGTGTCATCTAGGACGTTGCTGGAGCTATTCAGACCCACGATGGCTTGATTGACGGTATGCTGGAGTGGTATAATGTAGACTTGCTGATCATTCGACTTGTCGATTTGGAACTCCCTAGGAGCAGCCTCGAAAGCTCCATCAGCCCTGATGGTGTAGTTCCAGATACTGCCAGAGCCTGCATCGGGGGACGAATGCATAACTATAGACCCAAAGCATCTTGAGACGCCCCTCAAGTTGCTTCGACAGTTGTTGGTGAGCTCATCGTCGCTGTCAACGCGGACAACCTCGAAATCAACGTTGGCAGAAGTCGCAGCGTCATTGAACCGTCTCTGCACACTGTCAAACACACTCGCAACATCCTCCCTGGTCGAATTGCTGTTGACGAGAACGAGTTTCTGACGGCCATCGCTGCCAGCCTTTGAGATGGCTTCGTTAAGTGGTATGATTGGTGTTGGCTGGCCTATACCGAACTCTGCTGGAGGAACGAGTAGGTTTTTCGTAAAGCTAAACAAAGCAGCTAAAAAGATAGGAAGGATAAAGGCCATCCAGATACATAATGCGAGATGCCTGAAAAGAAGAATCCGTAGATTCTTACCCATAAGGGTCCCGACCTGCTTGAAGAAAGCCATGGTTTCGACACGATAGGCGACTTGCGCCTGTGCTGAGCAGCGGGACAGATAAGAATATTAATATAAGTCTGATGAGTGGCAGTGTTTCATTTTGTTTGCAATGAGTAATCCCCGTTGAGCTGAAAGTAATAAGTTACCGTGCCATTCTTTACAAGACGCAGGGCAGACTAGATCGTTTACCTCAAGAATAAGGCTCAGACTGCCTAGATCCCCGGTCCCGCACGCACGGAGCAAATCGCTCATCCGATTGGATGTCTCGCATATTATTCGCATGACTAACGATTTGGCGAGGTATGATTGATCTAGAATCCTACCATATATATCGGGGCATCGGGTCAAAAATCATGCCGATGACCGTACTTCAACATCTAATGCGTCAGCCCAGCATGTTAATGCTTGGCATATTGAACCCCTAGAGTGCTTATACGGCGGAGTACGGGGGTCTCGAGCGATTCCAATCCCAATTCATCTCCCAGTGAAATGATTGCAGTTTGTTGTTCAGCACCGCCAAGATGCAGTGCGCCAGTCCACGTAACGTGAATCTGACATAGCCCCAATTCTCGTATCGCGTATTCAGACAATTGAGCGATGCTACCATTTGCTCTCCACTCAAGAATTAATGATGAATCATGTAACCCCTTGAAACGCGTCTCGCACATTTCTGCATCCATACTCGCACAATATGCCGAGATGGTAAGGAGATTGTATACACCGAAGCTATGCCATCTCAATATTTATTCTACCAAGAAACCACCGCCCAAGTCTTCATCATCATCATCAGCCATATCAAACTCCTCAGTGACATCGCTCGGCGCATCCTCTATCTCTTGATCCAACTGCGCCTCCTTAGCCGCCTTGTCATCCGCAGCTCTCCTTTCGTCTGCATCCACGCCGCTCCAAATCTGCTCTCTAATGCGCAAACCCATCAAAAACTTCCTCCATGCCCTGAGCGCACGGTGTCTTCTTCTTTCATCCTCTACTTCCTGCTCTAAATCTCCTAAGCTCTCGATAATGGCTCGCACGCCTTCTTCGTGCTCCTTTGCAACCACAACACCGTTTAGAACAGCCGTTCCATGTCGTCCCTTGAACGAAAAGCCTGTGAGGGCGGGAGCGTAGTCAACTCCAGCTAGAAACGCTGCTCGTGCTGCATACTCGTGAATGATGTGAACTCCACCAGCCGGGACCATACTCGGTACATAAACGTCGATGTTGCCAAACTTGTTCTTCGGTACCAAGCCATTGCGTACAGGAGGCGGTTCGTAGAGTTCTGTCTGATCTTCCGTGTAAACTGGTGTTCCTGCATCTCCTTGGGCGTCCTCATCTCGGTCGTCGTCCAAAGGGTTCTTTGGCTTAGCTTTCTTTGGCAGCCATTTCGCAGGTATTTCCAAAGGCTTTACCTCCCGACCGAGGCGATACCATTTATCTGCACTTCTTGCTATTCGAACATCTCTCCGGCGATAAATCTTCTCGAGCGGACCGCGGCTGCCTGCAGCTACGGTTCCTGACGATGTAGCCCCTGGAACAAGCACTTCATTGCGTCGGAGATGTCGTTCCAGTGCAAAGATAGGGTGGTCTTTGAAGTCTTGTACGTTCCGCGGCATTGGCTCCCTTGCCTCGATACCCACGAGTTCGTTGTCCTCGATTTGGTCGAGATCTGTGCGCCGCCGCCGACTGTAGAGTTTCATAACACGCCTCCACCAGACGTCACCGCCATCGGTGACGGTTTCGATCCTTGACCTGCGTGTCTTTGCGGTATATGCTTTTGCATACCTCCTAGTCACATCCTTGGCGGTACCATCTGCTTCGAAAGCGACGACGTACGACAGGAAGTTCTCCTTGTCAGTAATAGGTGGTTCCAGGACTCTAGGTTTCCAAAAGGTATGAGTGACCACTGCATCTACTGGCTGCCATTTCTGGTGTCCAACATCCAGGATTTCGACCCAGTAAACTGGGTACGAAGACTCTTTTATTCGCTTGCAAGTTTCGAAAGTTGGCTGAGGTTTCGGAGGAGATATTGTCGGCGTAAAGTTGTATGCTGTTGCGTTTGGATGCCCCAGTCTTCGACGGGCGGAAGAACCACCAGAGGGTGAGCCGTATCCAGCACTGGCCATTTCCTGGTACTTAGCCATTGTAGCCCGTACTTGCTCGTTCTTCTCGGCTTTCGTCAAGCCTTTCTTTGGCTTTTGCTTTTGTTTTGGTAACGTAGGGGCTCCAGATGCGCACGCCAGAGGCTGTAACGAGCATACTAATCGTGCCCGTACGCCAACACTTCGCAAAAGAGCACAATAAAGTTGCGCGCCAACATCCCGTGAGCCCTGCAGCTTTTTTGCTGCCTCGCGGAAGTCCTGGCGGTCCAAACAGGATTCCATGTCATCAGGTGGCTCGTACTGAATGCTGGTTAGCAAAAGTCTCCTATAAGGGAATTATACATACATCTTTCAGCTGCTCAGCATCTTCAGCCCAGAGAGCTCGCCGAAGTCCCCTCTCGGTGACCTCGTATTTTGTCTTCCATACACTTTCAGCCTGCTTGAGGCCTGTTTTCAAACTCTCGGTTCGGCCAAATTGCGGGAGGTGTGCCCCAGGGGTCAAGTAGTTGATTGTCTTGTCTGTTAGATGTGGTCGCAGGCTGTCTTGTACTTTGCCATCGTTACACCAATGGTTGCGACGTGCAGCGTGAGACAACAGACAGAGAAGATGGGTTTTGTGGATATCAGTGCGAATCTTGCGCTCCTCTTGACTGATTGGTTTGCGTCTCTCGACAGCCTTTTTTCCTTGGGCTGTTGACGATTGGTGAGCTGTCAGGTTGAGCTCCAGGGATTTTGGTTCTTGAGATGTAGAGCCCGGGTCGTTGAGAGGTGCGGTAAAGTCCACGTCTTCAAATATGATATCTTCGTCCTCTTCATCCTCGTCGTCAGACTCTAGTTCCATCGTTTGCATGGTTGGTTGTGGTAGGATGACATCTTGAAACTCGATGTCTTGGTCTTCATCATCTTCATATTCCTCGTTGTTGCCTCCTGACAAAGGCTTTGCGGGCGTAGTCTGATTAGATGGTGGCTCGGATGGTGCTCCTGTCTCTGTTGCCGCCTTCTTTGGTCCAGCGCGACGTCGTTTTAAAGGCCGCTCTGGTGATGATCGATCTTGTGTATTCACGCCGGCTTCGGCCAGCATATCCTGATAGATCTCTCCACCAGTTGGTACTGCTGTCGCAGCGCTTCGCCGGGTACTAGACCTTGTTGCGGTGCGTTTGCGACCTACCATTTCTATAGCATGTCGTTAATGGCCAACAAGGAAATCGTGTAGGGCGCGCAACTGGTCGCAAACTGGATGTGAGTGACTGGAGCCTATTGCGTCATGATGCCGCGCCATCCAGATCGCGAAGTCACGTGCCGATATGCTGGATTGGCTTCACATTTGCTGTATAATCCAGCGGGAGTCCTGTGTCTGGAATACATTTAACCTGGTTCGCTACGTATGCATCTGCTATTTAGAAAGATATGTTGGGTTGGTTTTGTAGAAAGCAATGAACCATCTTTGTGATTCTTGAGCTGCCGGGTAGACTAATGTTACCCAGACAGAATAGAATAATGGCGTATGCATTTTAAACCACACAATGGCATTAACCAAGAGTGTATGCTTCCTTATTATGAGTGATAAGTACCTAGAGACACGCTTTATTAAACGTCGACTTGGTGTCTGCAGATGTCGGTGGCAGCACGCCATCTCCATAAGGTGTATGAGGTCACATAAAAACACCTTCAATCAATAATTCGGAATTAGTATTATAACTAATATTGACCAAGAGTATATACTCATCATCCAAATAATGATTGATAAGTAGGTATCTAGAAGGATGCTTCATCAACGTTAACGTGGTGTATGTACGTGTGATACCGCCCGGTAAAGTATATAAACTTCAATAACAAAACCCTCAACCACACCAATGCAACGCCGTCATCGTATAGGGGTTAGTACATCAGTTTGTGGACTGTTGAAGAAGCACTGAAAACGCAAGTTCGAGTCTTGCTGACGGCAAAACATTTACTTTTTGGTGTGGTGTTGAGTCCGACTTACACGCATGTGTGATATTTTTAGTGTTTTCATCTGACACCTCCAAACAGTCTTGAATACTACAAATTAAACAAATGAAGCTAGAGCAGCCCTTGCTACCCATCTCCGACTTGTTCACACTAATTTTTCTTAGTAGAGGGGCTGCTTGGAGGGGTAGCGTGCCCTGGTCAGAATTTCTCACCAACCTCAAAAAGAAAGTAAACAACACCACCTACCAACAAAAACAGCAAAAGAAGAGCTGCTTTGCCGTCAGCAAGACTCGAACTTGCGTTTTCAGTGCTTCTTCAACAGTCCACAAACTGATGTACTAACCCCTATACGATGACGGCTTTTAATTGTATGGCAGGGGCTGTCTTAATGTGCTCTATGTTGCATGCGTGGTCCACTCCGTTATCGGCACGACTCCATACAAACATCACAACTTCACAAACAATCAAATACTTATTATCAATATTGGCCTTTGGTTTTTGCTTCATTTTCGTGTCAGCAAGATTATCTCATCTATGGTCTTTATCAATGTCTTCTTTCCAATAGGATATGGCCCTGCTTCATCACCAATAGGTCAGCTACGGGCGAAAGGAAGTGAGTGTTGCTATGAGCCAATTTACGGTTCGACATCTCCTGCACGACAACATCATCACTCGCCCAGCCATTGGATTTTAGACATGTTGTTCTTTCATTCATTCCATATCCTCTTAGCTTCTTCACTAAAAAACAAAAGAAAGTCCAACGATAGCAGCAATGGTATCCAACAGCTCCATCCAAAAACCACTCAGAAATAATGCCCCTGCCATAATAACGCCTTTGATTGCCTCGATTTCTATTCAGCGATGCCCTCTCTCTTATCATGTTACTATCGTCGAGTCGTTTATCTGGTGATCCAGCCAAGGTAGTCGGCAACGATCAGTGTCACCATACTGCGAGAAAGTCAGCGTTTTATTCTTTCATATCACCATTCAAGGTACTTACGCATGAGGAGCGATGCGGACATAATATGTGCCGAATCCACGGTAGAAGCGACCAAGACCCTCCTGCTTGGCAACCTTGGAGAAGCAGTCGACCATGCTACGGTAGGGCAACTTGCCATCGGGGCCCTTCTGTTGCTTCTGCAGACGTGTCTTGACAAAGTCAAAAGGCAGCGAGAAGAAAGAAGCAAAGAAGCCGGCGATGGCGCTGGCGGTCAGGGTCTGGGTGCGGGCGGAGAGATCGGTGTTCTTCTTGAGCTGGACCTTGGCCTCGCTGAAGAAGGCAAGCTGACCAAAGTTGAGGGCCATGGCACGGGCGACTGTGGGAGCAGCGCCGGCCCAGAGAGCGCCTACACCCTCGCTCTTGGCGATGCTGCCGAGGGCGTCGATGACAGACTTGTAGTTCTTTCGCTCGGCGAGGGGCTTGAGGCCGTCGCTCTGCATTCGGATGAGGGCGAGATCAGCAGGGTTACCGATCATGGCAGCAATACCACCAGCAGTGAGACCAGCCGTTGCTCGCTCAGCGAAGCCAACTGATCGGCCATCAGCCTTGGCTCGTGTGGACAAGGTTCCCATGATGGTATCGAACATGCCCAAGCGGGCGGTGGTATAGACGGCCTGGCGGAGGAGACCGGCCGATAGACCAGTGTAGAGGTCAAGGACCTTGCCGCTGGCGATGATCTGTCGAGTGACGGATAGAGGAGTAGGCTTGGGACCAGATGCCGTTCCCTCGCCGGCGAGTTGGATGCGGACCTTTACCATATCGACGGGCTGGATGACAGTGGTAGCCACCATGCCGCTGATACCGCCGTTGATGAAGGGGAGAGCGGCTCTCATGAGAGGGGTGTGAAGGAAGTCATTGGCGACAGTGGCCGACTCGCGTCGAGCAGCTCCTAGGACATCGCTGGTTTTTGAGCGAGCTGATTCAGCTGCCTGCTTCAAGCTTGAGGAACTCATGATGGATGGAGGAAGCTGGGCCGGTTCGAGGAGATGTCGTTGTAACCAAAGACGACAGCGGTTCAAGCGAGTCGTCGTCTAAGAGGATGGGTGCTAGGTAGGTAATGGTATTCGAGCTTGTCTGGTCTGATGTAAGTGCAAGTTCAGGACAAGGTCGTGGGCATGCCAGAGGCTTTATAATATCATGACTTCTACGTGTACGGGTGGTAGTGGAGGGCACTAACTACGGCCTGGCGTGTAAGACAGTCAAACCACAGCATGAGATGGGTTCCAGGACCGAAGACACCCGGGAGGTTCATCCTCGGCCGCTGCTGGACTCGCGGCCCTGAAGGCCTTTGGTGTGGGGGACTTCTTGGGGTGTCTGGGAGGACGTGGAGGTGTGTGCATATGGAGGTGGGAGGAGTGTAAGTGGAAGCGGGGGTAGATTCCCGCTGGGTCCCGCCCGGCGGCCGGGGTGGATCTCCCCATGTTTTTGGGCTTGGTCTCGCTGGGGGTTGAGATACGGCTCAGAGCAGTGCATGGCAGGGCATGGCAATGGTTGATGACATGGAAAACACAAGGAGAAAGAACTCACCGAAGCGCGGAACGATCCGTGCAGCAAGAAAGATGATATCCGCGAGGTTCTCCGTTCAATTCGGCGCCTAATTGCCGCGGATGATGAGGCCAACGGACGAGCGAGTGCCGGGCAGAGGACTCGGGACGGAGATTGAATAGCGGCTCACCACTTTACCGAGCTGTCGGGTGAGTGAATGAGTGAGTCTCTGTAGCAGAGGGCGCGCAGCCACTTGTTGACGGTGAGCGAGCGAGCAAGAGGGAGATTCCGGAACTGTTGATATTTGGATCCCAAGGAAACGACACGGAGGGTGCTAGTTGGGAATTGACAGGTCTCAACAGCGTTTCAACAGCAGTAAAGTGCTCTATTGATCGGCGGCGTTCAGGCACAGACAGAAGTGACGGAGGAGGAGCAAGATATGGGAGGGGAGGCAGTATATGAGGCTGGCTCTAGTACAGTATAGACGGCTCTTGGAGGTCAACAACAAGTCAAAGCAGGAGAATGAGGGGACGCATCGAATTGAAATGGATTCTCAATCTCTCCGAACGACCGAGAGAAGGGCGAAAGTCGAGAGTCGAGATGGTACTGCTACATCAGAAAAGCAGCACGAGACCTGCCGTGATGTTGATCCAACACAGCATTGTGAAGCTGGCGCATCGATATCAACCACTGGCGACCCTCCACCACCGACCAGAGGGGGAAGAGAAGGCACACGCCGAGCCCCCTCACCGAGGAACGTCACATACCAAGGTTCAGTCCGTCGAATAGCTTGAAATGGGCTGTGTTACTCGCATTGGACAAAGCACCGTAGTTTGATGCTTGAGCTCTTCTGCTACTGGCTCTCCTCTAGAAGCTCTCATGTAGGCCTTGCCACAGCGTCGCGTCAGCCAATTCCTTGAACAGGGTACCTCTTTCAAAACTGCGGGGTGCAGGACTTGGGGATGTTTTGGCTTTTCGCGGGAAGGCTGATGGTTTGGAAACGGGTTAACGGCATGACGATCGCCAAAAGCTACCGCGTCGATTAGCCAATTCGAGTCGTAAGACGCCGTTGTTGTGCTGCGGGAATGGCACCCCCTCATATTTGTAACAAAAGCTTCAGCATCTGCGGCCACTGTAACGATTAAAAACAGTGATAATAATAGTGTCTGTGACTTTTAAGTGGTCGAGATAAGCTGAGCTGTAATTGTGTTCAGTAGCTGTGCTCTCTTCTGCCGCAAGGGAGCTGTTTTGCGGGCGGTTAATGAGGTTTGTTAATGACATGTTTGCTCGGTCATCACGCTGCATTCCATCTCCACTTGATTGTCAATCAACGACACAAGTGCTCTTCGAGAGCTCCTCAGCTCCTGTAGCTACTGTAAGTGGCTAAGAGGTAGGTAGCTTTTGCTTTGTGCTCTGCTTATGCTGGCAGACCAAGTGAGGGGCTGGCTATCTTGAACACCAGCCAAAAGCAAGCAAGCGTCTTGTGACTACAGCTACGCCAGGCGTGTGTTTGTACAACAGCATCTCAGCGGCAAGCCAAGCATGGGCTGTTGTCCCTGTTTAATCAACCAAGGTTCAACAATACTGCTGGGTTGATTGATCGGATTGAGCTGCGGTGGTATCATACATAACAAATCCGATGCAATGACGCAAGGCACGGTAATAAACAGGAACTCTCTAGCCGCTTCTTTATCATTATCAGATGTTTTATACAACTAAAAAGCGCTTTCAGTCTTAATAAATACTCATTATTCTAGCACCTTGACGTAACTTGATAAACGAATGCAAGCATGTAGCACAAATCTGAATGTCATCTTCTAACACAGGTCGCCATACGGTATGCAAGACGACTGGGCCTCTATTAATAACTACAAAACACTCTAAATTATTGCAACTTCCGGGCCCGGACCAGCCGGATGAGATGCCAAAAGCTCAATCTTTTACATAGAAGCGAGGCGTTGTGCTGCTGCTGCTTCCATGCACTCATACAATGGCTTTCGTCTCGCTGTCTAAATCATAGAATACATTCTAACGTACAACAGCCCTTGAGATCTTAATCGAATCAGGTCATATCTGATTGAGTTTATATACCTTTTTTATTTTTGAGAGCATATTCAGAAATAATAAATACATTCTCAAGGAAGAGAAGCCACGAATGATACTCATCAGTATGGAACCTTAATTAAACCATCGGCGCGGCTCATAGTGGATACAGGCGTCAACACTGCCGAAGAGACTCCACTCAGGTTACAGGAGCTGTAAAGACTTTACATTCTTTCGATTTATTGTACATCTAAATCTTCTTTGTCAAGCTATTAGAAACTTGTCGTCGGTTTTCTAGGGCGTCTGAACTTACAAGCTCACCATGGAGATGGCCCAAGACAGTAAACCATACAATACAAAACTTGATTTTCATGATCATGACTACGAGCTGCAATTCATAGGTTAGCCCGTCCCATTTCCGTCCTACCCCTGTCATCGCCAGGAACCAGGCAAGGATATCTGGAGCTAGGACATTGAAGTCCTGAGATGATGCATGGATAACCAGCAAATGGAAACAATGATTTTCTAAGCCATGTCTAGGAGGCGTCTGGGAAGTAGGTAGGTATAAGCCGGCATTTGATTAAAGCCGCAGCACTGGGCCGTTCATCTCAGATATCCTCGGTTATGGCATGGCAAATACCATTGTCAACACGTCATTTCCAAGGGTTCTCTAAGGACAGACATAAACAAGCTAGACAAGCCATTGGGTAAGTCCGAGAATTAGATATCTCAAGCCCTGGCCAAAAGTTGACTTAGAATTCTTCCTCAAGAGGCATAAATCACATGTGAATTGTCTTGACGGAAAGCCACGACGTTTCTCAACGCTGCATATCCTAACCTAATCTATAACGGCCCGTTTATCTCAATACAACAGTCAACAGCTAGGCGCTCAACAACTGAATACACATCAGGGTCCTGAAACGGGAGAGCCTCAATGAGATAGCGCCCATCCAGAATGAGTTGAGAGAGCTTGGACCAGGGGGGTTCCCGAAATCGTGCATTGGGGGATTTCATCATGATCCATCCATTCTGAGCATTGAGCAGGGTTCTGCACATTCGTGTAAGTCCGGCGCAGGTCCCGAGGAAAAGTATGTTCCGAGGAACCATCAGATTTCGGAGTCGTTCATACCGATAAGCAGACCGCTACAAGGATAATCTATCTTGATGAGATAGAAAAGATTAGGCATGTGAAGTAGGTTGGGGTTTCAACAGGCGCTCGCAAGTTTTTTTTTTAGTTTTTTTAATCCTACGATTGAAAACTTGGAGTTGAGACATGCTATGGTTCCATGACCCCAACCCCCAAAGAGGCTCAGCCCTAGCACCTCTACCCCAAAAACTTGAGATTCTTGTATACCCTGTCGTGAATCTCTCATGACATCTCCGGTATATTCGGACCTATCTGCCTATTTTCCCCAGGCACTTTGGGGGATGATTTTTGGATGTAGATGACGATTTTGGTAGATATTATTTGCGCTATCATAGTTTTTCAGTAGTGAAGGGTTCAAAGTGACGGCATGATGCCTTTAGCTCCGTAGCAATAGGTGTAAATTAATCTAGAAAAAATGCCTACCATGATCTGCTCATGCCTACAGTGAGAAATGGGCTTTAATGTCCCAGGAGTTTATAGACTTCGATTCTATCAAATGTCCCTTTTCAAATCTCGGAGTTGATCTACTTCTCCGCAAACACACCCATTGTCATGACGCCCTATTAATCGTTCCCCCAGATTTGTCCGTCAAAATCACCCGACTTGAACCCTCAACATCACAAAGAGTCGCCAGATGTCGTGCCTCGAACGAGCCAAGAATTACACCCCAGCTAAAAAGGCCGTCGGGCTCGGAAATGTAAATTTCACAAACATCGCACCCCTTCATCTTGCCTCAGATAACTAGATAACGATAACACGGCTCGGCTTTCGATATGCGGAACAAGAATTGTCCTATGAATACACGCCCGGTACTATTTCATCATCAAATCATTTCTCCTGTCTAACCCATGCTTTTTAAAATCCCACGGCCGAGCTTAGGCGTGTAAGTCAGCCCGGCTTTATCATCCTCAACACCAGTGGGCCCGGACTTCAAGTTGCGGGAATGCACTGCCCTTGCCAGCGATCCATGGCCATGCAATGTCTCTCCACTCATTCTTGAATCTCTCCAACGACATGTCTGACTGGTCCCCGGTTGACGATATTGCTAACTTTTCAATTTGGTTACGGTAACTGGCCGGTAAAGATACGTGCGGACTAAAGGGCTTTTGAGGATACAAGATCAACAACGTACAGGGACCGTCGCAAGCTCGAGGCGCTTGTCACGGACGCCGGAAATCCGGTAGCAACTACCAACAAACTTCTTAAGAACGAAGAGTTGGACAATGCAAATTGGTCATTATATCCGAGGTTATTCATAATCAAGCCGCTGTTTACTTACATCGCTCACTGCACGTATGGTTGGATACACCGCCAGCTACCTAAGTAGCCAGGAGCTCTGACAACCTGCGAAACACCATAACCGAACACTACCGCGGATATTCCACTTATATCGAGGATTCGAATGACGTACTTGGCTATGACATATCTAAGACTTACCATTGTTCAGTTTGCCTCGCTAGTCTCGGTCGATGTCCGAAACCGTTTCATTTAAGATACAATATCGAGTTGAGAATGAGTCTGACTATCAGAAAGGACATGCCTCTTTATCTGTGCCCAAGAACTATCTAATTAATGTATCTGTTAAATTTTGCCCAGGTTTGCTAGGTCGTAATCATTTAAGACCGTTGATGGGATGTGACATGTCTTTGAAAGAAGCTATTTCTGATGGAAAGATCAAAAGGATATAAATTATGAGTTATCTTCTATCGAACCTAAAAAAATTCTCAGCAGTCTTAGTCTGCTCGTTCGAGCATCTTATGAATATCTGGTCCAAGAGTTGACATTTCAACCATGAGCAGTCATGATGGACTTATACGTCCATCCCTCTATCCATGATGGCTTTAGCGTAGGGTAGCTACTTATTATACTGGCTTTTCAAAACCGTTTATTGCTAAATATGATTATAGTAGGCTAGGATACTATATGGATGCCCAAGAATCAAACAGCACAGCGATCCGATGTTGTATCTTGCCTTTGGTCTGAAGTCTAAGTATGGATTTCTATGAACTCCCCACCATGTCGTGAGTGAAGCCGACCCGCATTAGCGTCGCACTGTACCTAGACACCTATTTTTAGTGTTCTTTCACAGTAATCGCATATCTATCGCACTAATGGAAGTTTCGCTGCGGTTCCGTACAACTTTTTGCGACACTGCGGAAGCGACTTTCAAACAAACATAAAAAGGCCCAACAATGCCAAAGCGAAAGCGGGGAGAGCCCAATCTGGGCGAAAAGCTCGAGAAGCACTGCAACGATGTTTCTAAAGCCCTTAAAGCCGCAAAGGGCCTCGAGCGCCAGAGGCTCAGCAAGAGACTTCACGAGGATGGGGTTGGGCCTGACAAGAAGGAAAGACTGGAGCGAGAGGTGACTGTTTTAAAGGTGAGTACCCTTCAATTGTCCGTATCAACGATATATTCCTAACCAAGTTACTCGCTAGTCCCTCGATCTTCATCAAACTGCTCGCGCTCACTTGTACTCGTCGATCCTCAAAGTCAAGGACCTCGCTGCATCTCCCAACCTCCCCGAAGAGGTCCGCGCCGGTGTCCCCAAACCCGAACTCTCTCCCGAAGAACAGGCCGCGCTACACAATGTCACCAGTGGACTTTACAACCGTGAGCTTGTCAAGCAAGCTATCAACTGTGCTATCACCACCTTCTGCCAAGCCCTCGATGTCCCTCTGCCCGAAAAAGCGAAACGCGAACGGAAGTCGAAGAGGAAGGAGAAGGAGGAGGAGGAGCAGCTCTCCAATCGGATAGAGGAAGAACCCGAAACTGAAGTCAAGCCTGCGAAGGAAGACATGCGAGCATCAATTGAGAAGGACGAAGAGACTGAAGAAGAGTCGGATTTCCAGGGCTTTTCAGATAACGATGGCCCTGCCCAGGACCCTATGGACCTCGACAGTGAAGATGAGGCTGTGGAGGAAAAGGCTCTATCAAAATACGACCATTTACTAGGCGGCTCTTCAGACTCGGACGACGATTTTGACGACAAGAGGTTTGAGCAGTTCAAAGGCAAAGAGAAGGTCAACCTCGACGATATCTCCGTCTCCGGCTCAGACGCAGCAGCACCTGAACTCGAGTCGGAATCAGGTTCCGAATCAGATACACAAAGACAGCCATCGGTTTCGTTGTCGCCCTCGCCGCCCCCAGCTAAGAAGAAGAAGAGTAAGGACAAGGTACCCGCTCGTCCCCGCGACTCTACCTTTCTGCCATCTCTCATGGGCGGATACGTCTCCGGCTCCGAATCTGCCTCCGACGTTGATGTAGCACCACCCAAGAAGCGACGTGGCCAACGAGCTCGCCAGGCTATCTGGGAGAAGAAGTTTGGCAACAAGGCAAAGCACCTGCAAAAGCCGGCCTGGGAGACGCAGCGTGGTCGTGATGCAGGCTGGGACGGCAAGCGAGGTGCCGTGGACGGAGAAGACCAGCGCACGCCCTGGAAGAAGGGCATTCGTAACCCACTCGCCAAGCAGGGTGGTGGCATGAATTCAGAGAGCAAGCCTGAGGTGAAGAGGGCACCGCCAAAGAAGGACGACGAAGGGCCGCTGCACCCCAGCTGGGCCGCGAGGAAGCAGGCCAAGAGCGCCGAGAAGACAGCGGCGTTCGCGGGATCAAAGATTACATTTGACTAGGCGTATAAAAAGCATAGTGATACCAGGAGTAAATAAAAAGTCTGTTTACTTAAATTGACCCCGATGCTCTCTTTTCTAGACCTGTAGAAGAGGTTCTCTCTCCAACATAAACCGGCAGACCTCCCTCCATCGGCAACGTTAAGCTACTCTTGCTCACCCTCTCACCCTCAAAGGCAGGTTTGAAGTCGAACAGGGGCACCAACCTCGCCAGCGTCTGCACCGCGACCAGCTCCGCCATCTTCTTGCCCAGACACACGCGCGGTCCGCCGTTGAACACAGGGAACTCTGCTGCTGAGCGCTGCGCAACAGTCACATCCCCAGAGGATGAAGTAGTAAGCCAACGCTCAGGGCGGTATTTGTCCGCGTCAGGGCCCCATGTTGCGTGTGAGCGGCCCATCGCCCATGCGCACCATACGACGATGGCACCGGCTGGTAAGAAGGTCCCGTCGGGGAGAGTTGTTGCTTGCTGGGCTTGTTTGATCTCAAAGGGTATGGGAGGACGGAGGCGGAGGGATTCGTAAAATACGGCTAGGACGTAGGGCAGCCGTACGGGTGTGAGAAGCTCAGGATCTAGAGGTTCGTTCTCAGTGAGAGATTCGGAGCTAGCTTCATCTTGTAGATTCTGGACTGTCTGGCACAGCTTAGTCGCCACATCGGGGTGCTTCATGAGGAGATACAACGTCCATGTCAAGGCTTGAGCGACAGTATCCCTTCCCGCTGAGAGATAGTTGAGCGCAGCATCTGCTACAAGATTCTCATCACCAATGGAGTCCAGCAGAGACTGAATAAGACTCCCCGGCTCATCTGACCGAGTCTTGTCCTCGGCTGCCTTGCGATCAGCCACAGCGCTTGTAACGATGCGTTTTCCATACGCCTTGACAGTCGCGAGAGAACGACGCAGACGAGTACCGGCCACGATCTCGGTGAGGAACCACAGGGGATTCTGAAAACGCTCGGCGGTGGCACCGGAAGCGTGCTCGAAAGCCACGGTAAAGTCATCGTCAGCGTGCATCTCCATGTTATACGCCATGCGTCCCATCAACTGCGTCGTCACCTCATGCACCACGGCCTGTAAGTCCACTATCTCCTCATTGCCCGACTTGCTCTTGAGCACCTCAACCGCTTGTGCGAGGTATTCAGGCAAGCGGACGCTGGTCAGGGTCTTCAAGGCGGCAGCAGAAAGGAACCGCAGACCAGCCTTGCGCTGGAGACGCCAGAACTCACCATCGACGTTGATGATGCCGTGACCAAAGAGGTCCCATGAGCGCTGATTAAAAAAGTCACCCTTTTCAAAGACGCCCTCGTTGCGGAAGATAAAGTCCAAGTTCTGGGGGTCGCTCACGATAACGCCTGGTGGCAGCGTGGGGACGGAGATATGGAGGGTCTCATAGCCGTAGAGACGCTCGCAGCGGTGAAACCAGGTAAAGAGGCGTTGACGGGGTTGTAGAAATATGATGCCATTTCCTATTACTGGGAGTGAATTTGGCGGTTTTCTAGTATGTTGTCAGTATATGGTGTGATTAAGAGCAATGAGATTAGGTAGTGATAGGGTATGTAACTGAGATTGAACAGACCTAAGAGGTTCTCCATCGCGAGTGATCTTGAGTGATGTATTTTCTCGGATATATAAGAGAATAATTACTACTGCTAGTACTAGCAGGGCATCCTGGATGCTGAGGCTGAGAAGAGCCATGCCCGCCTCAATGATGTTGTTGAGTTGCAAGGTTGAAATTGTCTCGGTCTTAGTCTCACAACCTGGTACCGTACGAGATCATGATGCAATATTGAATCCACCCCAGAAATGGAAACCTGCTGAATTGATGATAAACTCCTCAGCTAATTGAGTGATATCTCTGTTTCACTTCGAATTGTTCAACAGATCATCATAGTAGTCGTTATCTACCTAGGTAGACATGACTATTCGTACAACTACAACTAAAGACGACTGCGTCGAGTCTAGGCCCTTGGCGAATACGAGGCTCAGCCATTTAGGTTCGGATTTCTCTACTCCGTACTAGTTTGGTTAATCACTGTGAAACTCAATTGTTTTCCTTGTCGGTATTTTTATTTTCATTTTATCCGTCGGTACAATTCAAGTGCAGCAAAACCGTGGGATGACGTTAGTTCTGCTCGCCAAAAGATGGGATGGCCAGGGGCGAACCAACCAGATGTCAGTATTAGCTTAGGAGCCTAGCCACAGGATGAGATGGAAGCCATCACAGAAAGACCTTACATATAATTACTGCAGTGAATAGGTAGCTTAGTAACGCAATGTGCAGTGGTTGAAAAGGGCTATGCTTGTACGATTACGTTAGATGAGCTACTGTACAATTAAATAAAGCTTCAAGCAGCTAACAAAGCTATGAATGGATTAACACGAACAACCACACCCAAAATACAGGCCAAACTTTATAACCCCAGCTCATACAATGACAAAATAAGCAGCTCATAAGTTACAATTAATTTCAGGAGCATACTCCAGCTCAACGTCTCAAGTTTTCCCCTCGCCAACCCCTCCAAACAGCTCCCGAGACATTCCTGTTACCGCACTGCGACCCTCTTGGCCATTCGCCCGCCTCTTTGGTGTCACCCTACTCTTTATCTTTCTATTGCACAACAAATCCTCTTTGGCCTCGGCATCTTCTTTTGCCCATCTTCTCTATCTCTTTGAAATTCTCGCCTCTCCCCTCACTTTACCCCTGCTTTTCACCTGCAGCTCCCCCTAGCTCTGGCGTCGAGATAGCGTCATCGATCCCGCCAAGCTCCAGCTCACGCGGACAGACCAGACACCAGATATGAGCGATTCGAGACGTCAATGATATTCTGAACTTTTGCAGAATTATTCAATTGACTTTGCGCGTCGTTGCTTTTCTATTTGGTAATCCTAAATACATTGTTACAACGCTTAATTGCTTGACTTTGGCACATTTACTCGTCCCGCCCCTCAACTAAAGAAACCGTTGGGGATATAAACGCCCACCATCTTCACTACAGCTTCAGCCATGGCAACTCCAGGCACATTCGGAGAGCTGGGTCTTTCCATTATCGGCCTCGGTGCCGAATATCCACCTCATTCTCTTGACTATACTTGTCTCAATATTCTCGGTGAGAGATTCTATCCCGATACACCTTCGTAAGTCTCACTGCCAGCAAGATTGGCATCTTGAGCGCTAATAAGGAATAATAGCATGAAAAAGGTGCTCGGAATCAACAGATATACCGGAATTGACACGCGATCCTCCATTGGAACACCTGACCATCCATCAGTCAACAAGAAAGATGCACCTTCAATAGCAGAACTTCACCGCATATTCCAATCCGATGGTGTTCCTCTCGCGATACGAGCCGCTCGAAAGGCCATTGACGAGGCCAAAATCGATACACGCTTCATCACACACATAGTAGCCACAACGTGTACAGACAGCGCCAACCCAGGCTTCGATCACTTTGTCGCAAAAGGCCTAGGTATTACACATGGTGTCGAGAAGGTTCTGCTGCATGGTGTAGGCTGCAGCGGTGGTCTGGCAGCTCTCCGGACAGGCGCAAACCTGGCTCTTGGGCATAAAGCGCGAGGTATACCTGCTCGCGTTCTGTGTGTAGCACTAGAAATCAGCACCACTCTGGTGCGCAGTGAACTAGACAGCATCAACGAGCTGCAACAAACAAGAATTGGTGCATGCCTGTTCTCAGACTGCGGTAGCGCGGTTGTATTGAGTAACGGTATCGGGGAACCCGCTGAGCCCGTATATGAATTGCTCGGCTGGGATCATAGGACAATACCAGATACCGAGGACGACCTGGGTTTTGACGTTGACCCAGTCGGTAAGCTTAAACAACTCCAAAATGCTACAGGGTGACACTGACAACATGACAGGTTGGAAAGTCATACTCACACCACGCGTTCCAAAACTCACTGCTGGCGCCATTGCTCCCGCCTTCAACGACCTCAAAACCTCTTTGCCGCATCTCCCAGCAGACTACCAGAATGCAGCCGACTTCGACTGGGCCATGCACCCTGGCGGTGCCACCATCCTTTCAGGTGCTGAGAGAGCCATGGACATTACACCAGAGCACATGCGAGCGAGCTACGACACTTACATCAACCATGGAAACTCGAGTTCGGCCACCATCTTCAGTGTAATGGATCGTCTACGCTCCAAAGACATGGATGACATGGCACCAGATGGACGAGTGCGCGATTACATCGTTGGTTGCGCTTTTGGACCTGGCATAACCGTCGAAATGTGTATGATGAAGCGCAACATGGCCCATGGCAAAGGTGTGACCGGCCTACAAACACCGCCAGAGACACCAGCCGAGACCGAGACGGAACCGAGTGAGGTTGGGGACGGCGGGTGGAGCCCCGAGAGGAGCGGGTCTCCGGCCGGAGAGGGTCCAGTGCCCAAGTCGCAAGATCAGTATGCGACCTTTGTAGCTGAGTCGTTGGAGAACATAGATCTGGATTAGCATGGAGTTGAGGGATTACTGGTACAGCAAATTCGGGATGATGATCATCTATGAGCGAGAAACAGGCAACAGAGGAGTAGGCATCACTCAAAATACTGCGTACACTTGTACGTTTACCACAAGGGGCAATGCTCTCATGAGTTGCGAGTTGCAAGATGGAAATTACCGAGAATAGCTATCTCCAGCACTCGTCCTCTAGTGACCGTAGAGAGTTCAAGGGCATCTCAACATTTATTCCAGAATAGGGACTCATCGTGAAGAATGCCCAGTAGTACTGATTGATGGAGGCGCACAACTGAATCGCAGCGCACAAAGTGGCTGTGTTGGTCCCAGCCATTGGAGAAAGGGACTTGAACTCAGAGGAAGCTTGAGGCTTCGAAGGTATAAAGAGAAAGTTCACTGTGTGTTTTAGTACTCGTGGTACAAGCGAGGAGTCCTTTGAACGTCCAGAGTGCGATGCCTGGGTGAAGACTAAGCAAGCTTCTCTTTGACGCTTGACGAGTCAGCCGGGATGGGAGGCATCTGATGATCTCGATGACTCTGCTAATAGGATATGATGAACGGCGAGAGCGAGTGTTGACGTGCTAAGAAAGTCAAAGTGTGTGGTCAGCCGCCCAGCACTGTAGTTGTTTAAGTTGAGCGACATCCCCCCATCTCTCTTAATGATACAAGTCTTGCAGGGACAACCCTAGAGAGTATACTGCCTTGTATGACCACCAGGAAAACAACCGGCGTCGTGTTTATGTCTGTAGCTATGATAGGTCGCTATGTAAGTGATGAACCTTTGATAACGACTCCTACAAAGGGTTCAAGAAGCATCAGCACTCACGCTGCGAACAGAAGATTTGAAACGTAGAGTCTATCAGATCTAATTCTCGACAGCACCTGGAACGACCTTGACGAGCGATATTGGGCGAAACCCAAAATAGGCTCGAGACTTCCGGCAATAATCTTATTCGGCGAACAGTAAGCTCCTTAGTCAAGGGTAAAGTGAACATGATTTTGGGTTTATGCGGCGACATCTAATAAACACGCTTTTGGTTGGACGCGGGCGAGATTCCCATTACCGGTAGCACGGGAAAAGCACGAAACTTTTGTTGAAGTCTGTCTAGTCTATGAAAAGACCGGAATTGGCGGACCATTATCATCGACATCCATGTCTGGGATAATCATAAAGGATCAAGAACAAGGTCAAACAGCAACGGCAATTGCATCGTCGTCCTCTTTTGGGGAATATCTGGGTCACGTGGGGATCAATGACCCCCGGCTTGGTCATACTGGCAACAGCGACTGTAGCACTAGCAGAGGCAGGCGCAGGCGCAGGCGCACTTCTCAGCGGGCGATAATGCAATTCGCGTCGCCCCTAACAGACCACGTTCATAATCATTCTCACTCTCAACCTCACTCTCATACTCGACAACATCCTCACGCTCAACATCAACAACAACAACAACAACTCTGTGCGTATCAACAGCATCAATCGCAACTCCCCATCACGGTCGATGGCCCTTTCGACACAATGGAGCAGATCGAGACACAGGCAAGCGATCTGCGATTCCTTACACAGGTGCCCTTGAATCCCAACTCGAGCCCGTCTCTCGGCCCCGGCTCGGGTGCCGGACAAGGCGGAACTCCCGGACGCACCCCGGGGACCGCCGTGGGAGCCGCAGCTCCTGTTGCTGCTTACGATAATCATCCGAGTCCAAATTCCGCCTCTGTCGGCGACAATTCCGCCCCTACTGCGACCGTGTCCAATGCGGCCAAGAGGAAGTCAACTGACGATGGGTCCACGCCTACAGGCAAGCAAACGAGGAGCAAGAGGAATAGAGTGAGTCTTTACCATTCAATAGTGTCTATCACCAAGTTCCAGGCCGCTCCAATGTCAAAGAGATGAGATAGGATGAGACAAGGCAGACCAAGACGGGTCTTCATGTCGAACAAAGAGGGGCTCATCAAGAGAGCAATATGGGACTGCACCACGTTCGCCTATCGAGTCCTCTATCTCAACATTAAACATCTCGGGTCCTTGGTTGCACAGCATAAATGAATCCACTCAATTGGGCTGGCATTTGCCATCTCATATCCTTTCGCATTGTCGTCCTTATCATTCCCCGTATTCATCTTCAAGACCCATAGGCTGACACAATCTTCTTCACGGTAATAGTATATATCAATAGCTTGGTTAGTATATTCATCGCTACATGTGCTGATCGTTGTTATCTCGTGTCACGACGCAATCTGGGCCCTTCACATGTTATACAGATCTTCAACTGACCACCTATAGTAATGAATGCAAAAGGCGCAAGATAAAATGCAATGGAGAAACCCCGTGTCAGCGATGCGGAAACCTCAACTTGGCCTGCCTCTACGCTCCCAATTGCTGTTCCAATAATTTCAAAGACACGGACGATTTCAAACAGGTTACAGCGCAAATATCTCGCCTTCAGGATGAAGTAGGGTGGTTGCACCAGACCGTCAAGGCCCTGCAATCCGAACCAGCCCGGATTGCTGCCATTGGTGAACGAGCCATGGGCCATGGGCCAGTATCAATTGCTCCTTCGCCTTCTCGTAGCTCCAGCTCACTCAATCGCCATGAGAGTACCAACTCAAAGTATGGCTCGTTCCGTGGCCCAACAAGCATGGCCTTCAGTCTGGATGTTGCCAACAATACTATCAACAATATGGGTTATAGGGGTATATCTGATGGAGATGACAATGCACACGCGAATGAGGGTATGGGCATGCCGACGACACGCCCGGCAGACCCTCTTCACGAGTTTGACAAGGACGAGATGATTCGGCTATGCCGTCTACATGAGGAAGAGATTGGTATAATGTATCCGGTACTGAACGTTCAGAGCGTCATAACCCATGCTAAGAGCCTGGCACCTTTTCTCGAATCCATGCGACAACAAAACCCTGGAGAGCTGGTCAACGATGAGAAAACGCTTCAACTCAAAATCATCATGTGCTGTGCCCTAGTGGTGGAAGAACATGGACATAGCGATAAGGCAATCCGATTATATGACAGTATGGAAATCGTGCTTAACCGAAAGCTCATGTCCGAGGCTGCGGATGTTGCTACCCTGCCATTATTGGCACTCGTTGCTGGCTATCGATTCCTCTCTAATGACGAAGTTCTGGCATGGCGGGTTATGGGCCACGTCGCACGATTATGCTTGGAGCTTGGCATCAATCAGAGAACAGGCCTAATGAGAATTCAGGACGAGGAGGAGCGGAAGAACGCTCTAGTCAGCTTCTGGTCTGCATATGTTCTCGATCGACGATGGGCTTTCGCAACTGGATTGCCATTTGTTGTCCAAGATGAAGAGATCGACTCACAGCTCCCCTTCCCGGTCAGTGCCAAAGCTGCGTGTCCTCTCAAATCTCACCGCTAACAGTATTGTAGGAGGAATACCCGTATCTTGTGGCTATGATCACCTATTCTCGAATAGGCGCAAAGGTGTGGCGGCAGGTAGCTCATTTCGGCCCAGTACTTGCGAGAGACTTGCGATCAGAAGAGTTGGAAAACGTCGACCAAGAACTTCTCCGATGGTATGAACAGATTCCTGAAGAGGTCAAGGTTCGCAATTGGGACAAGGAGAAGCACATAACGTCAACACCTTCTTACAATCTCCAACGACTCAGAATCTGGACATATTTGCGGCTGAATCAAGTGAGTATGAAGATGATGAAAGACATGGAGCATTGACTAACAGCTCTCAGATGCGAATTTGGCTCTACACGCCCGTGTTACATAGCGCCACGAGCATCATGGCGCATCCTACGCAATCAGAACGTGTTGTCGATATCGCCAAGGACACCATCCGATATCTGAGCCACCTCAACAACACAACCAACCTGTACAGACGTGTGCAGGTTTTTTACCACCAATTTCTTACATCTGCAATAGCCGTTGTCTTCCTCGCCTCTGTCCATGCCCCGGTTCGATTCAGCGCTACCTGTCGCGAGGAGTTCTATCTGGCTCTTGAGCTAGTCAAGGACCTGTCCGCCAAGAGTTGGGCATCACAGCGGTTGTGGAGGACAATTCGGTCACTTAAAGACGTAGCACCGCGCTTTGGACTAAATGCTGAGGACGACCCGCAGTCAACAGCAGCATTAGGAATGATAGGACTTGCGCGCGGCAACATGGATCAACAGCAGTCATTCCGCAAGCCCTCGATGCTAGGCCAGCAGTCACAGGCAGTGACACCAGACCCAGTGGCTCAGAATGGATCGAGAATTCAAGCCGAAATGTCCCGCATGTTTGAGGGTTACGTGGGTCTGAACGGCGTCCAAAGTAATGGGAACGATGGGCAGCAAGGATCCGGGTCGAGTGCAGAGGTGTCTGAAGCATCCAATAGCATATTTGGTGGTGACAGTACTGTGTTTCCTCAGATTAAGGAGATGTATTAGCGTTTCATGCCTTTGGGCCTTTGAAAACATGGCGACATCTGGATGTATTATCACCTTTTGTATACTTATTCGTTGAATGGGAGTGGCTTTGGAATGTATTTGACAGCACCTTTGGATATACGATTAGCGTTTCGAATATAATACTGGAGATGACTAGCCCAAAAGTAACGCATGACTTTGGTTGATGCTTCTGAACCGAGGTGATAGTTGAAGCAACCCTGCCGCAGCTGAGTTAAGATTGTACCTATACTCCCCAATATCGATAGATAACGAAGCTCAGAACTCAGTTACTCTAACACTTTCCCTGTCGTCATTGTGGGTATTTTATCGTAAGATCTTGGCTTAGGTAAGTCAGTTACTCAATGCTTAAACACCATATATTTATCTTGAAACTATCTCAACCTCTCTACTTTCTGCCTCAACCAAAAACACCAATCAAACCACAACAATGCCCTCAACAGCAACAATCCCCTTTCTCATTCACGTCCTTATCGAAACTCCCGCCGCCCTGACCTTTATCCTCAATCCAAGCTCCCAGCTCCAACCTCTACCTCCATCTGCCGCCCTGATACTGCGGTCCTTTGGCGGTCTCCTGCTCACGATCAACCTCATCGCCCTTATCTTTGTCAGACGACCTTTTGACGACGTCGCTCGACATGTCGCTCTCGCCTTTTCCTTTTGGCATATATGGCCTTGTTATCGCGCTTACATGCGTCTGAGTGGACGGGCTCTCGAGGGAGACGCATCTGCGACGACTAAGACGCTGGGAGGACCGGTGGTGCATTTGGGAGTCCACGCTGCTTTATTGACCATGTTTCTCTGCTCCTGGTATTTCGGAAATGTTTGAAATAAAAGAGTCTAGATATCTAAAATTACATCCTTTTTTTTTTTAACTTTCTCTTCAGCTTCTAAACAACCTGAGTCCCGCCTCCTCAGCATCAACATCCATGCCATCCTCGTCCTCGCTCTCATCCTCATTAAGCTGCATCTTGCGACCAAACAAGGTGCCAAAGAAGCGGTCGATGGCGCCCTGCTCCCACGCGCGTCGGTCCTCGGGCGCCATAAAGTTCTGCAGCTTCTCGTGCACCGTGAAGCGCATCTTGCGGCCCTTGCTCGCCTTGCGATCCACGTTCTTGCGCGACTTGACGTCCTTGGCCGCCGCCGTCATGACGACAGTCGGCAGCGCCGCTCCCGCACCCGCCGCAGACGAGCCCTCCACCGTGCGCTGGTCCACGAGCTCCTTGAGCAGCACCTGGTAGAAGTCGGCGTCGTCGTAGATGTCGCCGTCTTCTGTCACGCCCTTGGCGGCCTGCGCGGGCGCGCACGAGCGAGGCACGCGAGAGCGCTTGGCGAGGCGGTTATCGGGATCGATGAGCTGCTCCTTGAGGGCGTTGATGAGCGTCTTGTTGCGCGCTTCGAGACCCTTTGGCGCCGTGCTGTTGACGGACTGCACCTTGCGAGACCACTTCTCGAGACGGGCCTCCCTGAACTGGATTGAGCGCTGCTCCTCTGCCTGCATCTGTTCCCAGATCTCATCTGTGGCCATGGACACGTCCAGTTGGCGCTTGCGCTTGTCGCCGGCGCGGGACGAGTCGAGGTTGTCTTTGAGACTGCTGATGGTGTTGAGCAGCTTGATGGCCGCCTCCTCTGCAGCCTCGTAAGGTTCTGATTCGGGCTCGGGGCTGGCGTTGAGGGTGTCGATGGTGTTGGCAGCGATGAGGGCTTTTTGTAGGCGAATGCGAATGTTGAGGAGTCCATCGTAGACTTTGCGCTGCTGTCGGATAGCAAGACCCTTCTCGACTTCTGGTCGGGTCGATAGAGCGTCCATCATAGGCTTTGCGTTTTGAGCCTTTGTATTTTTGGCGCCGTCATCTTCGTCACTATCGCTTTCGCTCTCATCTTCATCCTCTTCCTCGTCGTCTTCGTTCTCATCCGACTCTTCGTCAGAGTCTCCAATACCGTCGACAAGAGCGTCAAGGCCGTCGTCCATCTCTTCGTCGTCTGAGCCGGACACGTCTTCGTCTCCGTTTACTCCAGCGCCGCCGCCCTCGTCGGAAGAGGACATGTAGTCAGCAGCAGTAGCTCTCTTGGCAGCAGGCTTCTTGGGCTTGGAGCTTCCGCGGAAAGTAAAGTCCTTGAGGTGCTCCTCGTCGCTCTCGCCTAGCGCATCTTCGCTACCAATCTCTGAATCGTTGGCTTCGGCTTCGTCGCGTTGTAGATCTGCCGTCTCTGGGTCGTCGAATTCCTCGTCGCCCGACTCCTCATCTTGGTCGTCTTCATCGTCGGACGCACTCTCTTCCTCGAGAGCATCTCGTGAGACGCGCGAGCCTCGGTATTTGGGCCCAAGTGATAGTCCCTCCTGTTTCCTTAGTTTACTCTTGCCCACAGAAACATAGTGCTCGGTTCCCGCGTTCTCATCCTCGCTCTCTTCGCTTCCGCTGCCGTGCTCGCTGACATTAGCGTTGGCTTCAGGGTCGTAGTCTGGAGAAATCATTAGACGCCGTCGCTAGGAATTTTCAGTAATAACATACCCTTGACGATTGGTTCGTCCAAGTCCTGGAATTGCTTCGCGCGACCCTTTGCTTTGGCCATTGTCAATTAATTATCTGACTTGTCTTGTCTTTCACTAACAACAGCAGCCCCCACCCACGTTGGAAATTTTCGAGGAAACGGCTTTGAACTTTTAGGCGGTGGTGAACGGCAGAATTGCTGCAGGTGAGTGTTAGTGGATGGTGCCCTGTAGAGCCGCTAGCTCCACTGCTTGAGCTCATGACAACTTCGTCAGGGTGATGAATACCAATGGAAGTATTTAACGGGCCTGAGGTCTCTATAATGTGTCTTATTTAGACGCTGTTAGCATATTTACTGCATATATATATTGCTTTGCTCTTGGCTCGGTTGGATTTCGTCCAGGCTTTTGCTCTCCTCTTGAGTTGTTGTATTATATCAACGTCTTATCAAGATGCGTCCTACAACAGCCCGTCTCTTTCAAAGTCTACGGGCTCTCCAGCATGAGAACCCTCTAGTAAGCAACTTGAAATCTCAATTAGTACTCAATATTTCTCTTTACTAATACATATCAGGGCCTTCCTCGATCAGGTACACCCCCGACTTGGGCAAAACGCCCAGTACGCCGCAAGATCACAGGCGTTGAGAAGGTCATCGCCGTGTCGTCGGCCAAAGGAGGCGTGGGCAAAAGCACAGTTGCAGGTAATTAAAGAGTATCAGAGTGCTGAGGCTTAAGGGTCTTCTAACCAAGTAACTAGCAAACCTATCTCTGTCCTTTGCCCGGCTTGGCTACCGAGCTGGTATCTTGGACACTGACATCTTTGGCCCGTCCATCCCAACCTTGTTTGACCTTTCAGGAGAGCCGAGGTTATCTAATAGTCAGTTGCTCATACATACATATCAATACGTTATCTTCCAGGACTAACATCTCGTAGATAACCAGCTGATTCCGCTTACAAACTATGGAGTCAAGACAATGTCCATGGGCTACTTGGTCGGCGAGAATGCACCAGTCGTATGGCGAGGCCCCATGGTCATGAAAGCCATACAGCAGCTTCTTCACGAGGTCGACTGGGGCGGTCTTGATGTCCTCGTCCTCGACCTGCCCCCAGGCACGGGTGATACGCAGTTGACCATCACACAACAGGTTATACTAGATGGTGTGTGCCTACGAAATATTTATATCTGTGTACTAACACTGAGCAGGCTCGGTCATTGTCACTACGCCTCATACTTTGGCGACCAAGGACGCCGTCAAGGGTATCAACATGTTCAAAACGGTCGACATCAAGATTCTCGGTTTGGTGCAGAACATGTCGCTCTTCCAATGCCCTCACTGCCACGGAGAGACCAACATTTTTGGCTCCAACGCGAGGGTGGAAAGGTTATGCCAGGAGCACGAGATTGACTTCTTGGGCGATATCCCATTACATCCAAACATCGGAGATGACGGTGATAGAGGAAAGCCCACGGTAGTGGCGGAACCCACGAGTGAGAGGGCAAATGCCTTTTTAAAGATAGCCCAAGACATTTGTCCCAAGATCGACCTGGGCAGCAAGTAGTCGTTGGGACTATGCTCAGCCGATATGTAGCAGCAATGTACAATAGGTTGTGCAATAACGATTCCTGTCAGCTCAACTTAGTAATGCACTCAAGTCAAAGGGGACGATATGATATAACATGTAACGATATTTGATTGACGTCGGCTGGCCTGTCGAGACCGAGTCGCTCCTACGTACTTGAGCCAGGGAAAATGACTGCAATAAACGCCGAAAAGATATGTCGTTAGCCTCTGCCGCAATCGAATGCAAGGCATGTTACCAAACAAAGCAAAAGCTCCCGTGAGTGAATTTCAAACGCCCCCCGCATTGTCCTGTGAGTATCGAACCGAGTGCCCTGCCAAGAGAGAAAGCTGATTAGTCTAGCTCATCGTTCATTTGGTAGACATGACGGCTTCTAGTGGGATCTTTTCGCATAGCTTGACCAGAGCCCGTGAAGCCAACTGTTAAAGGGGGTTAGCATTTCTGTTCGTTCAGTCGATATCTAGGGGGTAGATCGCTCACCTCTACCGTGGACACCATCAGGCGTGCGGAACATGCTGTCTTTCTTCTGGTTCTTGCCAAACTTGGACTTTGCGCTGAACTCCTGCCACTTATTCTTGTTCTTCTCGAGCTCTTTCTTAGCCTTGATCTTCTTTGCCTTTGGAGGCTTTGCTTCGCCGTCTTGTGCCGCTTCCTTCTTTGCCTCAGGATATACTGTTGCCCCTGCGGATGAAACTAGCCCAGGAGCTGGAGGAGTCGCGGGCGCTGAAGTCGTTGGTGTTCCGTCGGCTTTTCGCTTGTTTGAAACAGGTCGGATATCGCGAGATCGCAGTGTCTCAGTGTTGTCGTAGGTTTTGAACTTGACGATATAGATGGGATCTGTCGAGGATCCGGTGATGGAAGTGATGCGTGCCGGGTAGAACGCCTTGTCGCCTGAAATCCACTTGGCTAGGACGGTGTCGTTGACCTGGTATGACGCGGGAGCCTGTTCCTTCTCCTCGGCGGGAGCTGCTTTCTTAAAGGCAGGGTGGTTCTCGCGAGACCACTTCTCGGGTTGGGGTGGCGGCGATGGCTGCTTGGAAGCGGGCTTAGGCGCCTGCGCGGGCTTGAGCTCAGCAATTTGTTCATTGAGAAGATCGATGAAGCTGTTCAACTCCTCCTTTAATGCTTCGAGTTCGACGTTGTCAGGGTCGTCGCGCAGCTGGCCAAGAACGATATCGAACTGGGGAGAATTAGAGTCAGTATGTTTAAGAGGAGTATGGGGGGACAGGAGTCGCACTTGTTCTTGATATGCCTTCTTTTCCTGCTCGATCTCGGCGATTGATGACATTGCTGCAGATTCTGTGTGTTTACTCGGTGGACGGTAGAAATCTTGAGAGTCGAAGTATTATGACGAATGTTTGATTAATGATAACGGCGATAGTTTAGTTTGTTTGGTCGATACGCGGGACGAAGATGGAGATTGCAGTTCAAGGTCACGTGGGAGGACAGGCACCCCAGCTTTTGGTCCCGCCATGAAAAGAAAGAGTGGATATTAGTCTCAGATAGCAGCAACAGACAGAGATGTCAGTGTGTATATAAAGTACATGTTTCTTTTTATTGAAATTGTCTTTACAAGATGCATAAGAATGTAAAAGAGCTTTCTAGTCTATAACAAGATAGAATAGATATCGTCTCAGCTCTGTCCCCTATACCGAGGATGCCGAAACTAGGCTGGCTTCAGAGAAGAAGAGAGAAACATTCAGAGCCGAACCGAAAGTCAAGATGACAGGCAAGAAATCATACGGCTTACATATTGTCCTTTTGCAGCAAATCAGTTACACATACACACACTCGTGCCATGGTCAGAACGTCCGGTCCATGCAAGTGATGAGACGGTTGTTCAGACCAACAGACAACTAATGCAAAGTGTATTACAGATGACGCATTCATGAGTTGGTATTGATTGTTCAGCTTGGTTTTGGTGTTATGTAGTCGTATCTGTGACAAGTTACATGACCCAAAAGGCCAAGAAGGAGATTCCTAAAGTTCCATTCCGATTGCGGCTCCGTCTCGTTCGTCTTCTTATCATGGATGGATGGATGTTGATGGAACTACTCTTCAACAAATTCCGAGTCTACAAATTGTTTATTGCTACAATCCTAAACTCTCTCACTCACTAGCAACAGCACGGCCGAAATAACCATCTCGTTCGCTTACTAGCTCCAACTCATTTCATCATCATCACCATCACCATCACGACTAGTTCTCTAGACTCACACCTGGCTGGCTCATGCTCGTAGCGCACGAACACAACAATTCATTCTTTCCCCCCTTCCCTCTCACGTATTATTACATCAAATCTCTAGCTCCGGTGTCTCGGCAACACTAGTTTCATCTTTTGGCCGTTAGGTTAGGTTTGGTTTGGTTTGTTTGTCTGGTCTGGTCTAATCTGGGGCTGGCCTGGAATTAACTCGCCTACCTATCCGTCCGTTACTTTACCTTACCTTGCCTAAGTTATTACCTTATTTACCTGACTTACCTTACCTTACGTCAAAACGTTGTTTTTTTTTCCTCCTCCTCTGCGCGACGCTCATTTTTAATTTTTCCTTTCCCCCCACGCTCCTTGTGTCTTTTCTACTCTTCTACCCTTTCTTCCTTTTGCGCATCCCCAGACTCTCCAGAAAAGATCGCCGGTGCCATCTCCGCCCCTCCACCAAGTTTCGATTCTCACCGATTTCTTCAACTCGGCCGATCCATTGACATCACCCGAGGAGACGCTGTAAAATTGAGTTAGAAAAAAAAAGGGAGCTCCATATTTGGCTGCCATTGACAAGGGCAACAATCTCGACTCGACTCGACCCGGCGCGACAAAGACACGACTCGGCACTTTTCATTCTTTACCTTACATTACATTACCTTACCTTACCTTACCTTACACCAAATTGCTTCCTTTGCTTAAACCCTGCGACTCACCCAGCTCTTATGATAATAAACACTCTGGTCGCCGGTCCGGTTAGGAGGAGCATAACCTTTTAATCACATATCCAAAGCCTTAATTTCTACAGTACCCGATCAATTCATCAATTACAATTCCCTCCCTGCGCGCAACCTATACAGCCAACCATGCCTCACACCAAAGATGCGGACAGCGCATCGTCCATGAGCGGCCAATCAAAACGGCCTCCGCTCAACCATCAGGAGAGCGATTCGCACAGCGAGAGCAGCGGCGCTCACCACCAACATCAACACCAGCAGCATCGCCGACATCATCGTCACCACCAGCGACAACACACTGTAGGCCACCTCCATCACGCCCGCGGCCCCGCTACAAAATCAGCCCCCAAGCAGCCAAAGCTGAGCCGTCGCCATACCGACACCACCCCCGACGAGATACAGCAGCAGCAGCTCCATCGCAATACCTCGGGGGGCTCCAATTCCCATCGACGAGCTGTTAGCGACGCAAAGCTCTCTTCCCGCGACTCCTCCTCGGGCAATCTCACAAAATCCCCCTCCCAGACCCAGACCAAACTGGCCAAGAATTCGTCGCAGACAAAGCTCAACAAGAGCTCATCCCATACAAAGCTCGTCAAGAGCCCCTCCCACTCCAAGCTCAAGCGCAATCGCTCTCATACGGAAATTGGCAAGCGGACTAAGTCTGCGGAACTCAAGCGAGCCTCGAGCACTACAATTGTCTACCAGCCTCAAACCTCCGGAGGCAAGTCGCAAGTCCACTTTGATCTGGGCAACGAGGAGGACGAATGGGTTGATGCCAGTGGCTCTAACTCGCCGTACCTCTCCCGCAAGGGCTCTCTCAACAGCAGCAATCACTCTGTCCATCATCCCGACGACCGCCCTGGGAGCTCGAGACCGGTTACGCCCAGCGATCCCGCTGCCCCTCACACGCAGGACGACCACCAGCACCAGCACCAGCACCAGCACCAGCACCAGCACCACTCACCAAGCCCGGACCGTCAAACCGCGCACCAGAAGGAGTATCTCACTTCCCGCATCCTCCAGCGCACCCCGTCTCACGGAGCTCCGCCCCAGATGAGTGCAGATCTGGCGCAGATTTCCCCGAGGCACTTTGCTCCAGCTTCTGCTGAGACCCGTGAATCGGGTACCCTTATGGGGAGTAACACGGACGAGCTGACCTCCCGTTTCGTCGAGGCTGCTGGTTCCGGTTTAACAAGCCAGGGATCCTTCTATAGACCGCCCCGAGGGGACTTTCGCCGCTTCGACGACGACGCTCCTCACAAACCCCGCTCAGTGAAGAGCTTGCAGGGCGATCGCGAGGAGCGCCGGGAATCGCCCACCAGCGCACCCAAGGACGAAGTCGACGACAGTGCATTGGCGCCCAAGACAGCACAACGAGCAGCTCCGCCTCCCGCTCAAACATCAAGAACGCAGCAGAAGCTTAACCTACAAAGAGCCAGCTCCGTCATCGAACCTGGGCAAGCAGTCGGCGGCGTCGGAGGCGTGGTCGGCCACACGCCACTCATCGGCGTCGGCGGCCCCGGCTACGACGGCGGCAACAGCCGAGATCCTCGAGTCGGGAAGCTCTTGGAGCGCACGGGAATGGAGTACCTCGTCGTTCGACGGTATCAGATCCCTGTTGCCCGTTCCCTCGAGCGTCTCAACCATCTTCCCGGCATGGATAAATCGCTGCGCATTCCACGCTCTAACACCGCCTCTACAAACGGCAAGCGATCCATGGATCTCACCATGCGACACACACGGAATGTCAGCATGCCCGACCCTCGACGGCCCAACTCTGCCAAGCGGCCTACCTCTGTACGAACCAACGGCGCGGCATCGAGCTATGAGGGCAATGACGACGACGGCAGGTTGACCGACAGGCTGAGCGGGTCTAGCCTGGTCGACGGCGATGAAGAGGACGGAACGGCCGCTTTGCTAAGGAATCTGTGGGAGAAGTCTACGGAGTTGAGTGCCAGCACCGACTAAAAGTGCTTGTGCGTGTGTTTATAACTACTAGGTATGGAAAGGATAGGGGGCGTTATGGTGTATCAACGGAACAGGAACGTGCTGAGATAGCACACCGGCATAGAGAAGAATGAACCAAGACGATGTCAGGTTCAGACATCATTTTATGATTTAGTAATATAATGATTTCAGATTTAATGGAGACAATTGTCACTGTTTCAAGTAGTTGACGGTGTATAATTTAAGAAATTGTGTGTACATCTAAGTATCTTTCTCCAGCTCTGAGCTACGCCTCTCATGTACTCCAACACAAACCAGTTACTCCTATGTGATCCTATCCGTACGCCCTCTGATGCCGCATTCTCTTTATATGCTGGTTTGAGACAGTGTCTTCATAATCATATATTGGGTGAAAGTTGGTCGTACTTGACGCATCGTTCGACCTGAACAAGGTTAGTATTTGTGAGCTTGAAAACAGGATTCAGCCAACGGCTCATCAAAGGAAAACTCACGTCTTCAATACTGGCTTGCATAAACCGTCTGGCCTCCAGCCCTAGCCATACCACCAACATGGAGAAGTCTCCATGCTTGGCCATGTCTGTGCCGCTCTGGGCGCTGAGCTGGCGCAGAATTGGCAACGAGCTGCTCAGTAGATCGACATCGGGGTTCAGACTGCGGCCAATGCCCTCAAGGAGCAGGATGCTGATGACAACGTTGACAAAATCACCTTCAAGGCGGACGTGGTGATTTCGGACCATGCTCAGCACCTCTTGCAGAATATCACCGATCTTGACATTGCCAAGGGCCAAAGTACGGCTCTTGACGCTCAAGACAAGATGCTGCATTTTAAGGGCAAAGACCTCCTTGTCCAATACAGCATCTGGTTGGCGGCAGCGCTCGCACATGAGATGACCAGCCTTGTAGCCGTCAAACTCGGCCACGGCGCGGAAAAGGTCGAGGAAGTTTTCTCGATTCACAGCATTAAGCTCAGTTACCAGTCCTGTGTCGATAAAGATGAGTTGAGGCCGGAAACCCTCAGCGTCAATCTTGGCCAATTCTGCCTCCCATGCCTTTGGATCCTTGCGATGTCGATACGGTCGAAGTCGCTCAAGGACTTGCTCGGTAACGTCCTCCTTCTCATCAGGGTGGGCTTGAGTCATTGACTTTCGCAAACGCAGTTCTGGATGAGCAGACTGATAAAATCGCACCATGATGTTGCCGGGGTGCAGATCGGCATGTACAAAATTGTCGAGGAGCAGCATGCGAAGGAAAGCATCAAGGCCCTCATCAGCAATATCGTGTTGGAAGACTCCGCCACCATTCTCCATGAAATCTGACAATGGTATGCCCTGAGCATACTCCTCGATTAGAACGTTACGTGTTGTATATTCTGTGTAGGGGTAGGGGAACCAAGCCGTAGACCGGTCCTTGAAGTTCTTCCGAAACGTGGCCAGGTTTGCAGCCTCTATGCGGAGATCAAGCTGTAGCTTCATCATTTCGCCAAACTGAGCTACCTCGTCTGGTAGTGAGAGCCACTCAATGGTAGGGATGAGGTTAAGGAGAGAGGCAAAGAAGCCCATGATGCGAAGATCTCTCCGAACGGTCCTCTCGACATACGGGTGCAACACCTTGACTGCGACATAGGATGACGGCACTCTTTGCGGCGTACTCTTGAGCACCGTGTCAACGTTGCGCTTCACGTTATGCGCCAAAGGGTACGAGGTATGGTTATCGGCCTCCTCTGGTTTGGCCAAGTCTGGCTTCAGCTTAGCCTTGTAAACCTGCGCAATGGCCCCAACACCAAGAGGTTTCTCGTGGAACTCTTCAAAGATATCCTCGAAAGGAAGGCCACCAAACGCAGCCTCGACAGTCACGCGAGTAGCATGAAGTGAATGAGCTGGTGCATTCGAATGAAGTTTAGACATGATCTCGCACATTTCGGTAGGGAAGATATCGGTTCGCGAAGCCGCCCATTGCCCAAGCTTGATAAAGGCTGGGCCAGCCAGTTCCATTTCATTGACCAAAAATCCATACCACCAAAGGGTGCCTGATCTTTCGTTATCTCTATCGGCCTGTCGCTTTCCAAAGTAAATGGCTGGAATGGTTATGATGACAGGAACAAAGATGGCAACGAGCTGGAGGAATCGGAAGCCAGTGCAGACGGGCTCGATTATCAACAAATCGATCAAGTATTTGATGCGCTCTCCCAGTCTTGAAAGACCACGAGAATCGGCGGGAACGCCCGTTTTCACCTCAGCCCGTGAGACCTCAAGCATGCGCTTCTCCCCTGTTTCTTGATCGTTGCCATTTTCTTGTTGCGACAACTCGACAAAAGCTGCTGTTCCTAATGCCGCAGCACCTCCGGATGCCCGCAGAGCAGCTCGTTTTGGTCCAGCCGTAGGCCTGTGTGCAGATCGAAAACCCCGAGAGCTCTGAGAGACGAATCGACGACTCAGAGTCGCAAGATTGAACCTGGCATGGGGGTTGACATTGGGATATGTTCGGAAGGCCGGGTGAACGAAGAACCGGCCTGCTAAAGAGCCAGCTCTCATGTCGGCAAAGGGAGTGTGTTGTATTCGAAAGGTACAGACGCGAACACTTTCATGTTCGGGAAGAGCCTGAAGGCGAAGCCATTCGAGGAGTCACTGAGTAGAAGTTGCTCGCATGTATTAATGATGCAAAGACTCGAATGCAAGGATCTCCAAAACGAACTAGCCTAAGGTAAGCCAACCTAACAGCTGGTGTTAGTGACGTCGGGACGTTGATAAAAGTGACGTACAAAGAACGTACTTTTTACTTTCCGATTGCAGGCAGGAACAGTTCGGATAAACACGTGCTAGCAAAGAACAACCCCTACCTTCCCTTGCTAATCCCTGCCTATCTCTTTGGCGCGGGCGGTTTCCCCCGGTCTTGCCGCTTTTGCGCCGGGCCTCAAATTTTCGATAAGCGGCGATAAGGCAAGTCAAATCGTCAGGTAAATTTACTGCGCTTCCATTTGTCCATTCTTTTTACTGTCTCCAAATCTTGATTCTCGCCATCATCACCAACGACACTTGCAATTACTCAGTCTAATACTCTGGCTATTGACGCCGATTGGCTTTGATCTCCATTTCTCTCATCAGATTATACTATTTGAACTTACAAATCTTTACAATGGGTTGGTTTTGGGCAGATACAACTCCTGCTCCCGTCCATGTCCCTGTTGGACATCCGGCCACTACTGGCAAGGCGCCTCCAGTACGATCATTTCCCCTCTTATACTCAATTCATTTCTATTGCTAACTCCTTCTTAGCCTGGTTGCCCCATGCACCAAAAGTCTCACGATGCGCTGAAACCCCAGGCCAAACCCGATCCCCCCGCCTCAGGATGTCCTGTCCCTCACGGAGCCCAACCCGAGGAGAAGCCCAAGTCCCTGATCTCCCAGCTCAACCCTCTCAACTACATGTTCCCCGATCTGTCCCAGAAGCCTGCGCCCAACCAGGAATTCGCTCTCCCAACCACACGAGATGAGTCTACCATTCCCAAGGGCTCTGGCGATGGCAACTGGGAATACCCTTCTCCTCAGCAAATGTACAATGCGCTGCTGCGCAAGGGTTATACCGACACCGATATCACCGCTGTCGAAGGCATGGTTTCAGTACACAACTTTCTGAACGAGGGCGCGTGGCAGGAGATTCTCGGCTGGGAGCAGCGATTCGCGCGGGGTCTTTACAATGGATTCCAGGTTTGCAAGAGGGGCGAGGTTCATGCGCAGGAGGAACTTGAGCGAAAGTGGGAGGATGATATCGATACCGTACCAAGCCTCATCCGGTTCCAGGGTCGACCTAAGGAAATGACACCCAAGGCCACTATGCTGCAGGTCATGGGCTGGATTTACCCCTCCAAGTTTGGGTAAGTCATCTTTTTGTTAAGCTGATAGACGTTTGCGACTAACACACCCCAAGCACTGAGCCCCCCTTTGATCGACACGACTGGTATGTTTCACGAGACATCAACGGCCAGAAGAAGGAGATCCGATATGTGATCGACTACTACTCCGGTGAACCCGAGCCTTCAGGCGATCCAGTCTTCTACCTTGATGTGCGCCCAGCCTTTACTCCTACAGGCGCGGCCGAGCGCATCATCCGTTGGAGCACCGATACCTGGTGGAAGGCTATTGGGGGCGACAGACGGGAGCAAGACCCTCAGCCTTGGTTCCGTGGCTTTTCGTGAATTCATTTCTCTCGGCGCTAGGGTTATGATGGACGTCGGTGTTTGCTGGGAAAGTTTCTGGCGCATTCATTCTCCTCTCTAATTGTCATGATGAGGTGTGTTTTTATAATGATAACTGACTTCAAGTCACTTGTATGAGCCTATGGGAGGTAAAAATCGGAACATTTTTGTATTATACAGCGTATTTTCTTTCTCAGTTCAAGGTAGTAGCCAAGTTGTTCACTTGATCCAGAAGAGCCTGATCCTCTCCAGCAGCATTCTTGATCACCTTGCCCAGCTGATGGTCCACAGTCATGCCAGGAATATCAGACACGGCGCCCTGCGCCTGTTGAATACGCGCCATCTGGAATTGCAAGAAGAACTTGGGGACCTTGATGTCGAGGTTTCCTCCAGTCGACCTAATACCAGCCTCGGTAGCGAGATAGACGTTGAGCTCGTTCTGGAACTTGTCCAGGTCGTTCTCCGCCAGCGGAGAAGTTGTAGCAAACTTGTCGAGGGCAAAGGCCAGGGGCGTCTCCCCTGAATCGGCAAAGTTGATGGAGGAGAATGTGACGCCACCGGAGCTAACGTCTGGGACGCCGTCGATGGTTGTTTGTGAAGTGTCGCATGTGACGGCAGAGGCCAGGTTCGCGGCATTGGTTGAGACTTCTTCGGGGAGGGCTTGGGAGCCGACGATAAAGCAGGCGTTTTGTCGTTTAGGGAGATGAGGTGCTATGAGTTGTGAGTTGTGTTCACTGCAGATTGTCATAGGAGAAGAGTATTCTTACCTGCCAGCGCACTTCCAGCCAAGACAATAAGAGTTGAGAACTGCATTTTCGATGAGAGATTGATGGAGATTGTGATTTTTTTGTAATTTGAAGAGTTATAGAAACTTGGAGGATGATGTGAGTGGATTGTGATATTGTTGCTGAATTGGATAGACTGGAGAGAGGGAACTGCATGCATTTTATATCTGTGAGCATCTGTTATCATCGTGAAGAAAAACTTGCCAAGGCATGAAGTTGAGTTGATTATGATACAGCAGGCTACACCCGAAGGTGTCTCTAACTCGACAAGCTCAGTATATCCGACAAGTCCTGTATCATAACCGTTGCGATGAAGCTCCTTGCGACACCATTCGCCCCGAGAGCGAATACCAAGGGTTTCAAAGATCCCCTGCCTATATCACTCAAGACGATAGTCTAGAACAGCCACGATAAGATACAGTTGCATTATTCCAAGTTTATTTCCCAAATCGAAGACGTCTCCGGCCTTATTACAAGACCTAGACGCTTCAGACGCTGGTATACTTTCTCAATCAGGCAACTGATCTGTAACAAGGGAGTTGAGATTCCAGCGCCAACTGAGACGAAGAAAAATGCCACAAGTTTCAGGGCTTTTCGGACAAGACTTTTCATCCTCAACTCTAAAACCTTAAAGGTTTTCTTTAAGCCAAGATCACAAAATGTTTACATGTTTGTACGTTTTGTTTTATCTGAATATCTGAAATACGGAATACGTCCCTTCTGCATATCTCGGATCAACGTCGCTCCATTCGACCAATCAGCAGCCGCGTATCTCTTAGTCCCTGGAACTCTGGAACTTTTTTTCCCCCAAAAAAGTCACCAAAAGCTCGTCCCTTTTTCTTCGAAAGCGGCATCATTCATTCCAACGACGCTCTTTAGCGTCGCAAACTCTCCTACGACTGTGCGCTCTGCTCCGCCATGTCCTCAGATTCCTCCAGCGATTTTATCAGGCTTCACATTAGCCCTCTCGACCCTGAGCTCATCAAGATCGTCCTGCCAGCTTCGGCCGCCCCCAAGGCGCACAACATTTCTTACCATACTATCGAGACCTTTCCCGAGCGACGTTACGGCTACGTTGAACTGCCGACCATGGAAGCTGAAAAACTGAAAAAGAAGCTCAATGGCGCTGTTCTAAAGGGCAACAAGCTGCGGATCGAAAAGGCCCGGCCGCAGGAGAGGGTTGAGCCTACCGGCGAGCTCGACAAGGAAGAAGAGAAGATGACGAAGAAGCACAAAAAGATCAAGGAATCAAAAGAGGAGACGAGGAAGCGGAAGCGGGACCCAGAGGTCGTCGAGGGCGTCGTCCTGACAGACCGCAAGGTCAAGAGAGGCTGGACAGAGCCCGCCGACCAGAGGAGGAAGAAGAGCAAGCAGGACAAGGAGAAGGAAAAGGACGGCAAGCACACGGAGAAGAAGAAGCGCCTAAAGTCAAAATACACAGACGGCGACGAGTGTCTGCTCAAGACAAAAGTGCCGCCCAACGCCATCGCCAACATCGCAGAGGACAACCAACCCAGGAAGCGCAAGAAGAAGGGCAAGGCGCGCGAGGTGACGGTCCACGAATTCGAAAAGACGACAAAGTTTCCGAGCTTCTTGAAGAATTCGGCGGGCGAGGGGGGATCCAGCGCAGCAACCGAGTTCGTCGAGGGTAAAGGTTGGGTCGATGAGGATGGCAACGTGGTCGAGGCTGTCAAGGCGAAGAAGATTTCTGAGCCTGCGCCCAAGAAGAAGAAGGTCAAGAAGGCGACCCCTCCTCCGGTCGAAGAGTCAGACGACGACAGCACAAGCAGCAGCGGTACCGGCAGCAGTGGATCATCGTCTGAGGACGAGAGTGAGAGTGAAGATGAGATGCAAGTCGATGTCCAAGCAGAAGAGACGAAGGAAGAGAAGCCTAAAGACTCTCCTCAAGAAGACAGCGACTCCTCCTCATCCTCATCCTCCGATGAAGAAGACTCCCCTGAACCAGCTCAACACGCAACACCTCTCTCCGTCGTCAAAGCCGACGACTCCAGGCCCATGTCCTCAAGCTCCTCCCGAAGCCTCACTATCAAGATACCCCCTCCCCTGACCCCCTGCGCCACGAAAGTTCACCCCCTCGAGGCCCTCTACAAACGTCCCAAACCCGACGAAACCGCCGCCGCCGAAACGCCCCCCGCCAA